>JAJIZL010060981.1:0-10023 GCA_023969395.1 Amblyomma maculatum
ATATAGTTCAACTAAATATTGGTGCCAGCATCACGCTTCACCCCTGCAAAGCGCCGTCTACGCTTCCACGGGGCACAGGATGCAGCGCAACAGAATTCAAAGGAACCGCGAAGGCGGGCTCCGCACTATTTTTGTTTTTCGACGCTGTGTCACCAAGGGGAGCCAGAACGAAGAGGCCGGAGCCCTCTAAGCCCCTACCCTCGTCACTGGCGTGCGGCTGGGCGCGTATCTGATAGCATCTCCTGGATAGCGGAGAAGCCACTGCACGGATATTCGGAGCGGCCTGGGCACTTTTGGCTACACCTGTACATTACTTTTCTGTTGCGCTAAAGTAGATGTCGATGTGGTGCTCAAAATGTTTTAATTTTAGCTTTGTTGAACGAGGGAATTTACGTACTATATACGGAAGCGTTTTACGGATAGTCTTTGCACAGCTGCAAACTCTGCGTTGCGTTCAAACATTTGGCATGTTTGGGATGCTAGGCCTATCTACCGTTAACCACATTTGAAAGCATGTTTCGAGTTAAAATGCGCCGACACTTAGACTGGCAAAGAACGAAGCCTCATTGTTACCTTCCGCTGGCATTTATACCCTGTCTGTCCTAAGCAAGCGGTCAGGCAACAGAGAGTTACACTCTCCATACTGATGGACTACAAACTCAAAATTCCGGACATTATAAAATGAGACAACGTGATGTAGACAGAGAACCCAAAAGAAAGCCAAAGCACCATCATTTCCGTCACACAACATGAGGGATGAACTGAACTGATCAGTCCCGAAGCATTCCGCAGAGCGCGAAACCGCTGAAGATGGCAGTTTGACTTTTGTGCGGTACTCATGTTCTGTAATGTTCACGCCATGCCTGTTTCCACACGCCTCTCCGAACCTATTGGCGGCGACGCTAGCGGGCACTACTGTGCTGCTGGCTGGTGTTTCCACTGTAACCATGCATGGAATTTCAGTTCACCCGCTCCAGCCACATCTTGGGGCCCTTGCTTGCAATCTTCGCTGTCCTGTAGGTGAACTAGCTTATGCAAACCACACAGCCGTCCTGCTGCGGAGAGAAGCAGTCGAGTTTGGGTAAAGAAATTTAGCAATGTAATAATAACATTTACTTCAACTTAACCCCAAAGAAATAATGACGACGCTATACTGTAATATATGGAAAGCAATGAATACGTTTTGCATTTTAAATGAAGAAATAACTGCGGTTTTATTGTAGTAATTCGATTGCTCATCTCTCCGCTACAGGCAAAAGGTAATTTTGGGAGGCATGAAATAAGTTACTGAAATGTATACATAAATTCAATTAAACCACTGTCTGTAACAACCCTAAAGCAGAATTTGAAGACAGATTATGCGTACGCAAGAAATATGGAGAGGCGTACGTCACGCTCTTACTTTCTCAAGAGAACGTCTTGGTGGGCTGGTTGGTAGCTGATCAATGTCAATTTAAAGGCGCCGAAAACCACCCACATACACTTAGGGAAGAAAACGGAACCGGAGAGGAGAGATATGGCTTTTGGAGCATTTTCTCACAACGTTTCTTCGCGTAACAAACAACCCCTATTATATTATAAAAGTGGCGTCGTTTATCACTATTATCAGCACACTAATACCCGTTACCTCTTACAACTTACCCCTCCTATATCACCCTTTTTCTGGCGCTTCTTTAAATGAAGTCTTCAGGTATATTCGCTTACTCTTCCATTTTGCTCCGTTTCTACGAAGGGCTATTTGTTATCTTGCCACCACGGCACGCACCATTAGGTTAGTACCAAAAAATAAAACATCATTGTCTAAAGCTTGCTTTTTTTGCAAAATGAGATCCTTTCGTGTGATAACATGTCATATATATTTTCATGCATAACGCTGATGGCCTCAGTGCAGAGCACAATGCCTCTATAAAAAGAAGTATAAAATTCAAACTTCTTGTTTTTGCAGGCCCATTAGTTCAATGTAAAATGTATCGGTATTAATTTATACCCCTTACTTTGATATGAGTAAAATTTGAAGAATGCTTTTTCAAGCCTATAATACAAGTAAGAAACAAGGAAGCTATAAGAAAATTATTGGGGCACCTAATTTCCGTTTCTGTAGTTCCAGTCTGAGAGCTCAGGCTGCCAGCCAATTTATACAATGCCCAGTTTGCACAAAGCCGTACAAATGTGCCTTTGTAGCATAGTTAGTCAGTCAGTCAGTCAGTCAGTTCAGTCGTTCAGTCGTGCCCGACTCTTCGTGACCCTATGGACCATGTCACGCCACGCTTTCCGGTCTCTCACTATCTTCCTAACATCACATAACTTCATCTGCAGTGCCTCCAGGATGCCATCTAACCATCGCGTTCGCTGCCTACCCCTTCTCCGGCGACCCTCAACCTTTCCCAACATCAAATCTTTCTCCAGCGATTCCTCTCTTCTCATCAGATGACCAAAGTAGCTGAGCTTTAACTTTAGAATTTAACCCTCCAATGAGCAGTCAGGGTTTATGGTCGACAATATTGACTGATTTGATCTTCTGGCAGTCCAAGGAACTCTCAAGAGTCTTCGCCAGCACAACAATTCAAACGCGTCAATTCTTCGGCGGTCAGCCTTTTTCACAGTCCAACTCTCGCATCCATACATCAGAACTGGAAAGACCATAGCACGAGTTATACGGATCTTGGTTGGCTGACTAATGTCTCTGCTCTTTACTAGGTGGTCAAAGCTAACCATTGCTCTCTTTCCCAGAAGCAGGCGTCTCCTAATTTCATGGCTGCAGTCTCCTTCCGAGGTAATCTTGGAGCCCAAGAAGAGAAAATCTGTCACAGCTTCCACTTCTTGTCTCTTGATGCTCCAGGACTTGATGGGGCAAGACGCCATGATCTTTGTCTTTTTAATGTTCAGTTTAAGCCCAAATTTCTCACTCTCTTCTTGTACGCACATCAGAAGTCTCTTGAGTTCCGCTTCACTTTCTGCTATTAAAGTGGTATCATCCGCATATCTAAGGTTGTTGATACGGTTTCCAGCAATCTTCACTCCATCTGAAGACTCGTTCAGACCGGCCTTCCTTATGATACACTCTGCATATAGGTTAAATAGGCAGGGCGACGGTATGCAGCCTTGCCTCACTCCTTTCTCAATCGGAAACCAATCAGTAAGACCATGCCCAGTTCTGACTGGGGCCTCTTGTCCTTCATACAGGTTCCTGAGGAAACAGATGAGGTGAATTGAAACTCCCATCTCTTGAAGAGCTTGCCACAATCTGCTGTGATAGCATAGGGATAACATGAATTCACGGGTCCTGGCAGGCCGATTTTGATATCAGCCCCCCCCCCCCATACAAAGGAGAAAACCAATTTGGCAGCTCTTTCCAAATCTAACGCCAGGCAATTTTATGTGCAGTCAGTGTGCGGCCATGCCACCTAGCATCTGCAGTGCGCCTTACATGCTCGTGATTTGATGGTCATAATCCGACGGCACCGATTCCGGTGTGACGACGGAATTGCGATTATCGAGGTCTGTAACGCTATCGCATTGAACATTCGAGTGCGAGTTATCCTTCTTAAAATGCTGAGCAAGGCATTCTTTGAATTTGAGAACAAAAATATTGATGTATATTCTGGTCCTTAATGGGTTGTACTACAAAGTCTATCAGATAGTGTGAGCAATAATGTGCATGTGAAAAGATTTGGGGTAAATGTGTGACCCGAAAATAAAAAGTTTAGCTAATCAGGTCTTTAGTGATTACAGCAGTTGATATTACAGCCTGATTTTAACCATGACTGTACGTTCGCAATTTTTGTATTCATCATTTTGCGCCAGGATTAAACACACGATTCCAGCCTTTTCTTCAACCATTGCAATCATGAATTTCATCACGATTTTCAACATCATCTTGTTCTTCATCTTCAATGTATTCACCATCAACATCAAACTTTTCAAAGAATACAAACACTTTGCTGAAGTTGCAGAAGTAGTTTTGAAAGGAAAACATTTTGTGAACATTCAGGTTTCCACTACGATCGACGAAGTTAGAAGACATTAAGTCTTCACTTCCTTTGGCATAGATGCCATCAACATTAATCGTTTGATGATATGAGTCGTTGCGGGCTGCGACCGGTGGTTCTCAAAGTGTGTATCCTCCTTCCAGCGCAAACTGACTATTTTGCAACCCTAGATATAAAATGTGCGAGTGCCTCTTCATATCGAAAGCCGATTAGACAAGGAAATATACCCATACGAACCTAACTTACCGGAAGCCACACTCTGGTCTCTCTAGCATCAAACGTAGAACCACAATGGTAGCCAAATGACGTCTACAAACGGCATCATTGTGTTGCCGAAAGGGAATATGTATGGACTACGGTCGTTTCCGTTATAACGCTCCATACTATGCCAGCCTTTGGGGGAGGATGAATCTATGGTGGGTTTAGTGTAGCCGCCTTAAAGCGATTATAAATACAAGTTTTGACATCGTGATTGCAATCCTTAGTCAAGATTGTGTGGATGAGATTCCATGAAATATTTTAAGCAAGAAATTTGCGAATTTCTAAGGGTGAGCGTTGCTTTTAGTTCATTGGGGCATCCGGCGCTTGATTGGGCGGCGCGGCCTGTCCATCTCTATCCCGCTCCTCCAACAGCTGGAGTATCGATTGATTTTGGCTGCATTAGCTATCTGTGTGATCCCGTAGTATTTGCTGCGCACCGTTCAGTGTTGTCACAAAGGTAGTTAGAATAGTTTTCACCATCAATAGGGCAGAATTTTGCAGAACACACACATTTATATATTACCGGTGATGGCGATGTAACTGCAGAAGCTACTAAATATTGCCTTAGAACCGGGTGGCTTACACTAAAAAACAAAGCTAGGGGTACTACAGCAAGAGAGAACATAAGCATCAAAATCCGCAAAATTCTTATTCTTCGGCATCATACATATATCATATTCAGAAAAAAAGCTCGTAAATACTTATTTTGTGAACGCTGCGGCGCTTATTCTATAGCGCTTCATAATATCGTCCCCATTACACTTTACGGCCCTTCATAATGTCGATGTGGTCATATGAATAGATGTTATTTGAACTGATGTTCAAATTTCTCTAAATTATAATGTATATTTATTCTATTCATTAGAATAACCTTGAATTAACTACATTTTGTTGAATATTCCCTGGGCCGCCTTCGCTACTGCAGTTTTCACAACACGACATCAGGGTCATCCCACTGACTCCGTTGGAGGGACGTATACGGACTGAAATCGCCTATTCTTCCCATCGGGGTACACTGTGTGCGCGTGTGTTGTGTGATGTGGTCGGTGGGTGGCGCGCTGGAGGCGCGCTCCCTTCCGGAGGAAACAGACACTCAGCGTCTCAGGAATAGTGTGGTGTTCATTTGAGACGCTCTCCGGCCTGTGTCGCTGTGAGTGTAGTTTGGACAATAAAACGTCATGTTGTCGTTGCTTTAAAAGTTCGCCCTAACGTGATTGAAAAACGAACACATATAGACAAAGTAATGCACGGTAAACCCCTTTAAATCCCCCACCGAAGCTCCATCAAATGCTATAAAAACGCCACTCATTTCAACAAAATTCAGTGTAATGCTCATTTTATTTCTACGAACATATTTCGCGGCCTAATCCTGTGTCACCCAGGTCATAATGTGCCCTTCAGCAACCAGGAAGTGCTGTTTTTGTTAGATATGTTTTGTTGACAACCATGCTGCATTATCGTGGGACGAAAATTCGCTGTCATTTTGCAATAAACAAGCAGCCAACCGAATACATAGCTGACTTTCCGCGCGTAAGTAGCTCTACAACTTTACCGAGCCATCACCGTACTTTAAGCCCCGCTATCCATTTTCCACTAGAATGTCAGTAACTTGAGTTATTTCTCTGGCCCACTCTGCACGCTTCCTATCTCTTAATGTTACCCCTACAATTTTTCGTTACATAGCCCTCTGAGTTGTCCTCAACTTAAGTAAACACCTCTCTTGGTTTGCCTCCACGTTTCAGCCCCATAGGTGAGTACGGATGAGATGCAGCTGTTGTATACTTTCCTCTTGAGCGATACCGGTAAGCTGATAGTCATAATCTCAGTGGAAATCAAGAAGAAATAGGCATGGGCAGGACATGTAGTGAGAAGAGAGGATAACCGATGTCGCTAAGGGTAACAAACTGGATTCCAAGGGAAGAAAGCGTAGCAGGGGGCGGGTTCGCAGGGGTCAAGTGGATGCAGCTAGCACAGAACCGGGTTAATTGGAATGAATGAATGAATGAAGCCTTTATTGAAAGGAAGGGATGGCTCTCGGCCGCTGTTTGGGTTCTTGGGGAGTTAGGAGAAATATGAGAGAGGCCTTCGCCCTGCAGTGGGTATAGTCAGGCTGATGATGATGATGATACATTTTAACTCCCATAAAGCTGTATGTATGCGGGCTAGTTAACCATGATCTGCTGAAGCAATTAATGATCAATTTGGGGAGAACTGACGTCATTTGCGGCCCAGAAGCCCGCATGCCGGGAACGTTCATGGCGGCTTGAGAACAGTGACTGAATTCAAGACCGCTGCAGACCTAAGTTTAAATGTGCTGTACAAGGTTACTGCATCCTTTATTTACAATTGAGCGCTAGAGCATAAATGGATAGAGGTACTTTGCAAATCCAGTGGTCCTGGTAACTAATAAAAACAAGCTTCTACAGACCTATTTTTTGGATTGAAGTTAGGTTAAGTGAGGTTTCACTGTAGCATATTTTCCAGAATTTCTGCTGTGATATCCGTAACCTAATTTGTTTAAACAACACGTACTTTCCCTTCTTTCTCTTCACGGCGCGTGCCACCAATTATAAGCCAAGAAATAGATGTGCAACGCCTGTTCATAATTCGTGCATTTTCCCGCACCTAAATATAAAAATAAAGACTCTCAGGTGGAGCTCATAGATCCTGAGGATATGGCGAGGCGACAATTAGAACTGGGAAAGCAATGTGAGGCGCACAAAATGGTAGGAACTGCTTAGGAGCCACACAAAGGTATGCGAGGCTTGGGATGATCGTAACAATAGTGTGCTTGAAATTCACGGTGAATCGGGACTTCGTAGCGCTTTCGCACTACTGTTCATTTAGTCATGCTGACGTTTCTCAAAAATGTATTCTTTTTTCTTGACAGCCAGCTCTTTCGCTAATCTACTGCGGAACCGAAACAGTCTTCCCAATCTGAGTTGCTTTGCCTCACCCCTGGACCACTAATTTGTGAAAGCTGTTCTTTCATCAAACTGCAAAAGATATAAATGCCCTTCCCAAAAACCTACTCCTAGTCCATGTACCTGTTCCGAGCATTGCTGCTACTGCGAAGGCTGCAGCAGTAGCATGACTAGTAATCAAAATCGACAGTCAACGATAACACTCTTTGTTTTAGTCTCACCTTAAATCCCAGACGCAAAGTGTAATTATGTTTGAGACTCTTGAAAAGTCTCTGCCAGTCTCTGAATCCTAAACCGACAAGCAAGGTTGTTAAGCAGAGAATATTGACACTGAAGATAATGTCAAGCAAGAAGAACAGCTAAAGAGAGGGGTAAGTCCATGGCACAAAAGGAACAGGACGAAACCCAGAAACTCACACGAACAAGCGCTATTTATACTAAAATTTATTTTGCAAACTTGTCTCTTATAGCAAGGAGCGAGCTAATAAGCGCATGTAGTTATTAACATGACTTTGCGGCGACAAGCATTTGAAGTAAGTGCACGTACGGTCAGGAACAAAAGTTATTTTTCTGTTAGTAAAACGGAAGGCGTGCTGACAAAATATTCACATGCTTTTTCGATTAGTCACGCCTCTATGTGCTTACTGATGACATATACTTTAGAAAACATGGGAGCACAATTTTTGCACCCTCTGCACTGCGCAGCAAGGTGCACTTTTATGGAAACGTTCCGCACATCATTATGATGTTCAAGCAACTGTTCATGAAAACACCTTCCAGTTTGTCCGATGTATTCATGGCCGCGAGATTTTGGAATACGGTAAACCATTCCCACTTTACGCGGTACAAAAATTTTCACTGTGTTTAATGCGGCAGCTCTTCGGTGACACCTTTCCAAAATTTATATTGCGCACAGTCGACCAAGCTTTAAGGTGCTGAGAACGCAACTCTGACACCAATCCCGCTATCGCTCTTTTTCATGTTGTGGCTAGCACTAAGCATGTACGGAACGACTACGATGTTCTCGTTTTCACGTTTTTCGATTACATTAATGCGACGCTTCTTCTTTATCATAGTACAGGCCACAGAGGCCACCAACTCTCATTCGTAACCAGCAGATACAAAGCGCAAGACTTTCGTATCAAAACTGTGGGTTTGAATCTGGTGGAATGACTTCTGAATGACATTCCTAAAGTACAAGCTGAGGATACCTCTTTCTATTTTGGAATTAGCAGAGGCTTTAGATAGGAAGGGGTTATCGCAGCTCGGCTCATAGAACTAAAGGCAGTCAAAGGTTAAAGGCGGTGCGAGATTTTGAAACAGAAGAAGAGCAATCTGCGAGGCTAAATGCAGACTGTATTGAAAGCGTGTTTAACTAACTGTTGAACATAATCAAAGTAAGTACTGACTTTGCACGACAAATGGGTTAACCAGGTTTGCCTAATATTTGTTTTGAGAACATGCCATGCTGCCAACAATGTAGCATCAAAGTTTTCGATTAGCCTTGATGTTTGTCATAAATCTATTCATGTAAGACGTCGTTGATACAGATCTTGTTTTTGAGGTCTTGTTAGCGCCGTGCAAATCTATCATTGTAAAGTTATACCAATGTTCTTCATCCGATTCGTGACCTCATAGATGTTTCATTTTATCAATCACGGTTTATGGCTCTAGCCGACCTGAATACGTGTATTCCGTTTCATTCGCACGGTATAACCAGAGCATGAAGTCGGGTGTATAAAGCAAACAAAAGAACAGTTCAGAGGAAGCCACAGCCACATCCAATGTTTGCACAAGTACATATGCCTTTGTCTGACCGGCGTGGTCGTCAACTCTGGGCATATAACCGCTTTCGTATCCAAAAACGTGCGATATATTTGAGGAGACGCGTTGGTAGATAACGAGCGTAGCTTGAAGATGGCTTTTGTGGGACAATGCATCAGTCAACTTGTGACTGCGTAAAAAAAAAGCAGCAGTGGCAGAAAAAAAAAACATTTCTATGTGCATGATGAATGACCCAAAGGGTACAGGATATTGGCACGTGTTGATTCATGAAAAGATTAGTGTCTTCACCAGAACCTGCAAAAAATAAAAACAGCAGCAGCATAAAAAATATTGCAAGTTGCATGTCGAATGATCACACTAAGGAGGATGATGGCACGTGTTGCTCTATGAAAAGGTTGACGTTTCGAACGTAAACTGTAGAAGTACTATCACTGAAGGAAATATGGGGAAAGCGCTCCGAAATAACGAAATACAAGCGTAGGGTGCAAAGAATGTCAAAACGGCAAAAAGAATAAACAAAGGAATATGAATTTTCGGCATGCTAAGATATCAGCGTACTTGATTTTTTGGAGCTTCCGAAGGGGCTATAGTAAGAAACGATACGTAGAAGCAAATGAAAACGGATGATAGAATGAACACAAATAATGTACTTGGTGATCCACTTCTAGCTACAACACGGCCACAGCTTTCAATGCATCATTGCGTCCGACCAGGCGGGAGGCCATGCGCAGCATCACCTCCGCGTCCCAGCTGTGCATATATCGTTCTGCATCGATAAGCACCTGCAACCGACGCAATGCTGCTTTGAAAGCAGTGACCGTGTTGTAGCCATAAGTGGATCACTCTGTGCGTCACATCATCAGATAAGAAGACTATACGAAATTCACTCAAGGCGGAATAATATTAAAATGCGAAAAAAAAGATTACGTAAACTCTCTAAGAAGGATAACGGTCATGTTCGGAAAGGGAGGGGCTACTAATACTGTAGAAGAAATCTACTTTCACACTTAGTGTGATTGCCTGCCAGGTTGATTTCGGGGCTTCGGGACGATATATATATATAT
>JAJIZL010060982.1:0-12736 GCA_023969395.1 Amblyomma maculatum
GAATGGTAAACGCCGTTGAAGAGCTCGCCTTGTTTACAGTGTCTGTGCTTATTTTGCAAAGGTATTCATATGCTGTTTGTCTTGATCGTCAACAGAAAGTGGTATAATCGCATTTTTAGGGCTCTGAATGTGAATTGAGTGAGAAAAGAGAGACAGAGAGAAGAGCGAGATCTGAGAGAAAGCTCTCAGAAAAATCTCCAGAGAGGGTGAAAAGGAAGCAGAGATGGCATAAGATGACGCGGAGCATCGCGGCCGGCAAGAGTGGTGCCGAACACGTTTCTCGAGCGCATTTCATAACTCACATGATATGAACAGAACAGGAATGCGTAAGCTTCTGACGCATAGGTAAATGGAAACTTTCTGCTCAATAGATGTATTGAACTCTAACTGAAAAGCTAAGCAAAGAACAGGAAAAGAGTGGTATGAATGGGAGCGAGTGAGTTGGTGTGTAAATGAGATGAATGAAAATATCTTTATTAAATGAGTTAGAGGCGTATGAAAATCGTTTGCCCACTTCTTGGCAAACGAACTTACACAAACGAAAGCATACTGATTGAGTGAATGAGGCACCTGCAGACTGGGTAAGCGACCGAGTGAGTGAGTGAGTAATTGAGCGAGTGAGTGAGTGCGTGAGTGTGTGAGGGAGTTATCGACCGAGCGAGCAAGCGAGCAAGAGAGCCAGTGATCAATTCATAGTGGGGTAGTGACTAAGCCGTTGAGCAACTGGCTGAGAGGGTGAAGTGATTGAGCGAGCAATTGAGGGAGCGGCAGAAAACCTGAGTGCTAGTTAGCTACTCAAAGAATGCCTGAAAGCGAGAGGGAGAGTGATCGTTACAACCGACCGACCGGCCGTTGACGAAATATAGGAACCAAAGCTCAAGTTTCGCTACGCGATGGCAACGCCGCATATCTCACGTGGTGACGAAATTTGAAACCACGGGACTTCGCCGGAGCAGGCATTCCGCTAGCTTCCTGTGCACACGTGGCGAACGAGTGGCGCGAGGCGATTTTTTCGCGATACCGAAATGTCTCCGCCGAAGCAAAACGGACGGGCAAAGTAGAGTTATGGGGCAACCACAATAGCGCAAAACGCTGAATGACAAGGCTCACGTGTGAAACCATGCAGACTTCTCTGTCAGCTGTTCTGTGAAACTATGCAAACTCCTTTGTCAGCTTTTCCACAATGCCTTTTCTCCAGTCAAAGAATTTCGTTCTGAGACGTCTCGCGTTCCTTGTGGAAAAGAAAATATCCCAAGGCCCCCTTCTGCGTAAACTCCGAAATTTTGCGAGTTGAGAAAGACTGCTTAGAGCGGCAAAGGAGGAGTACTGTAGTTTAAAAACGCTAGTTGAAAATGACTGGAATAGAGGATTCTCCTTAGCCTCGATCCCGGCGTGTGAGGTATTTTGCCCATTTTCTTTAGATGGGCAATACATGGGCTCTTTGCATTCCGCCTCCACTGAACGTCGACTGGCGAAGCTGTGGTATGTGGGGCACGCTTTAAAAGAAATTTGACCGCTCTAGATAAACTATCGGGGTAGGGGTGAGGCAACACATAAACTCCGCCTGCAAAGGTATGGCGGAGGAGATATAAAGCCCCCCCCCCCCCCCCCTTCCAATTTTCAGCTCCATTTGGGGATCCTCTTTCACGTATATGCCATTTGCCAAAGGATTATATACTAACTGGTTATGTGTGCCTATATTTTGCCGCATACACTCATTAGCATACATTGGTACATTGGTAAGGAAATATACGATACGAAAGATGCCCGCAGGGCGCATCTGCTAACGCAAGTGTTTGTGCGTACTGTGTTGCATCACGTACCCCGGTTACATAAGCTCAACCATGGGTGGCATCACCGCGATCGGCAAAAAGGGGATCTTGATGGTCGAGTCTATGCCGAGTGCCTGGACCTTCAAAGCCGTTTTGTGGAGGCAACGCATAACGTTCGCCCACGCTTCTCGTAGACGGCAACTTTCGGCTAACCCAACCGGTGAAAAATCACCCGTCACATTTTTTTTCCTCTTCTGCATCTTTAGCTTTTCGTTAAATCACTATGACAACTGCCCCTTCTCCTTTTATCTAGCCTTTCTTTCTTGCAGGCGGCATGGGTTGACCTTGTAAGGTGAACCACCTTTAGCTACTTCATATTTGGTTATCGTAGCGATGTACATCTGGCGTGAGTAGAATTTGCTTGCAAGCTCCGGCCCGTCCTCTAGTTTGGCTCTATGGTGAGCGGCTCGCACCACGGTTCGAAGATATACTTATTTATTGTGCGGCTTCCTCGTCCAAACAAACCGAGCACATTAAGAAAGGCGGACCGAAGTTACGATGAAACTTTTTTGAAAGAAGCCCCAACTGCCTATAAGTGATATAACTCAAAAGACGACATCACAGATCTCCCGAGTAATGCCTAAATCTCCACTTTAAACAAGCCTCTCGAACATGCCTGTCTAGCCCACGGGCAGCATGTTGCATTGGGGACCCAAAAGTACTGGAAGGACAGATTCCGATCTCACTCTACCATCTCAATACCGAAGCCTCAGCTGACAGCGCCTGTCAAATCGGCCATGCCATGTAGTTTTGTGACGTCACACAGCCCGGCGATCATTCAGAGCAAGACCACGCCACCTGTCTACCATACTACGTGCGAGAGCCATGCCCACAAAATTTCGCACTGAGCACAATGCAGACACGTATTTTTGGGGCAACTGAGCCCTTAATGTTGTTGCGTTAAATGTCCTTTCAGGCAGCAAAAGTTACATTAGCCGTACATAAGTGACCAATAATAGCACTAAATCGAAAGTCCAGAATCCTGGAAAACGTTTTATGGCGAAACAACTGTGAGATATTCAAACACTGATATGCACATATTCATGGTGATGGCCTAAGCTTCCACTGTGTGGCAAAAATGCCCTTCTGAACCTCTCTTGCGCTAGTAGCGAGTGGTTGGAAGTTGTATTTAAATATAATGTGCTGCGTTTTAGAAATAATTGTGAGACAATTGTGAAATAATCCAGCGTACGTTTACAAACTTAATGATATAGATGGTTTAGGCTTTCTGTGCAGAACAAACGTTTGCTTCTGAAGCTTCTTCTGTGCGCGTAAAATAAAGAAAACAACCCTGAAAAAGCAAATCGTGTATTTTTGAGAAACAATATCAAAATATAGAAGGCTATCAATGACAGATCTGCGGATATATAGATAGTTATCGTGGTGTAAAGTGAAGTTCTTAAAACTACGTTCAGATACTCTCCTTAGAATTTCGAAAATGTTCTGTTATGGATGGGACTAAAGTCATTAGTCGAGGAAGTGACATCCTTACACGCTTCTTGCATTACTGAATGTTAGGGTCACCACTTGGTTCATTTAATCTAGTCGCTTTCTCCTGTATATTAACAGCGTTCGCTTTTCTTTGGTGGCATTACTAGGTCCCGTATGCGACAGTTATAGGACAAGCTGTTTTGAAGCTCACTTCTGGGAATTACAATTTCTCTTAATGGAGGTTTCATAACTCCTATTCGCACCCTGCGATGGGGAGGGTCAGCAAAAAATATAAAGCATGCCTATTGTTCGCAAGCATGTGATTGTATATATTCTAGCTGTGAGGTTATTTTATCATCGCTGCACTCTTATGTCATTGGTTATTTTATGTAAGGTATTCTAGCATTGATGGTGAGACTGATAATGATTTTTATCATGCAAGATCAGCTTTAGCCAAAGTGTATCCTAACACATAGTGTATTTTTTGTTTTACTCAAGTTGGGGTCACATACACGTTTGCAAGCAATTCATCCCAGTTAAATCTACCACTAGCCCCGCCGGGGTGGCGCAGTGGTTACGGCGCTCGACTACTGTGCCCAAGGACGCGGGATCGAATCCCGGCCTCGGCGGCCGCTTTTCGGTGCAGGCGAAAAGCAAGGCGCCCGTGTGCTGTGCGATGTCAGTGCACGTTAAAGAACCCCAGGTGGTCGAAATTTCCGGAGTCCTCCACTACGGCGTTTCTCATAGCCTGAGTCGCTTTGGGACGTTAAACCCCACAAACCAACCTAAATCTACCACTAATGTGAAGATAAAGCTGGTGCCCGTTGTAACACCGGAGGGTACCCGGTGGCTCTGTGGATTGAACCCTCTACCTCCCGCATGGGGACCGGATGCTCAGTATCTTAGCGCGCCGCTGCGGTAAGTCCTTATGTACTGTGTATTTTTATTTATTTATGGTAACTCTCTATTTGATCTGACACTGTTTGCCCGTTTCTAAAAGCTTGTTTACAGTTTTCGATTAAGGTTAACAATGCTTAACGTATCTTTCCTACTGTCAGCGTTGGGTACTATGTAAATTGTGTCGTTTTGAGCTTTCCCTAGTCAATTTGAGGGCTTTCTTACAAAGAATGAAAAGGACCAGCTATAGCGTCCACATCAGGCGGCAGTGACGTCTTTCATTGCCACGAAAATTAAAAATTCGCTCAAGTGTTACATAAATGTCCCTAGACGTGAGTGGGTTTTTAGACGAATTCTACCCACGAGAGTGTTGTAAAAGCCGGGCAGTAAGCTGCAACGTACTCTATAATAAATACTTCCTTCCAACGTGCTCCTAGGTTTGAGACCAAGAGTACAAGTTTACAACAGACAGCGCAATCACAATGACATATTATTTTTATTTCAGATGCACCTAAACCTCAAGGTTTAATTAGTTATGCTTGAATGTGTGCGCAACTCACACCAAGGTCCAATGCATATGTACTCAGCGCTCAGATCCTCCTGCCCTTCAGTCCTCATACTCATAAAGAATTCGCATTTAAGACGAGTGCCCCGCAGGTGTTACAACACTACGCGGAAATGCCTTGCACTATATTGCATTACTGTTAAAACTGAGTAAAATGTTCTGCCCATGATTTTGAGTGTGGCACTTCATTTAGGACCGTTAAGGTACCCTGTATGTAGTTCTCTCAAGCTCCAAATGCCCTACACCCACCTGCACTTCTGCCGGAGGGTGCGGACGACAAACACAGAGGCTCAGCCTGAAATGGCCTACCTTTATTAGTTCCAAGAGAAAACAAAGAGCACATGCTGCTGGACAGCTTACGGTGCTGCATGGATGAATCTGCGCTGCTATGGCGTGACCTGGAGGAGGGTCACTCGAAAGTCGTTGGCGGGAAAAAGACTGCAAAATAACCGGGCACATAAGAAAAGCTGCGCTTATCTGGATCATGTAGGCCCGGGCTGGGAGGCTCCACTTAGGAGGGACATTAGGAGCGCTTAAAGTAGAGTTCTCGCACGCCAACACGAACCGAGCATATGGCTCAATGCCTACAGTCTCTGGTCGCTCACGCCGTTGCGGGGGTTTATGTAGCTTACAGCTATGTACTGGTCGTCATGGACCGCGCCCGCGAAACACAAAGAAAAGCTAATGGCCTATTTCAGCCGGTTGAGACATAATGCTACGTTCCACAAGAACCACGACTAGGCACCGTATTCCAGTGACGTGCTCCCTCTTGAGAGTAATCTAGAAAGAGGCTATAAAAATGCAGTGTCCTTGCAGGCCTCGAGTTCCGGTAAACGCCCCTCGTTTGCACTGCAAAGCCAAGCAGCCATGCGTGGGTTTGCTTGAGCAAATGGTTTGTTTCCTGAGATCGTTAGCCTTGTTCTACGCAGTAGGCAGCGCACCCATGCGGCACAGATGTTAGGGACTCCAGCGAAAACAGCACGTGAGTCTTGAAGGGCCTGTCACACGAAAGCAAAGCGCTCGCGAAATGATGTAGTCAGTCGTCCCTAGAAGGTATGATGAGCAAAAAATAAAACAAAAAAGAGGTGGATGTTTTTTGCCGCATATATTATCAA
Organism: Amblyomma maculatum; assembly: GCA_023969395.1. NCBI lineage: Eukaryota > Metazoa > Arthropoda > Arachnida > Ixodida > Ixodidae > Amblyomma > Amblyomma maculatum. The sequence goes on from JAJIZL010060982.1 coordinate 5,841, forward strand.
GGTCTCATCTACGACGTAGGCTAAGACGATCTGTTCATTCGGCTACCCACATGAAGGCTTCATTAGCTTCACACACTCCTCGGAAACGTTGAGCACGTGGGACAGTGCCCACAAGGGAATTATTGCCTCCATGAGTACTCAGTCGCATTTCGCCCTCCACGACGACACCGACGACAACCCCTGAAAGCTGAGGAACATATAGTGTCCATTTATGTTCTCTTGGTAGTTAAACATACATTGAGAAAGCCCACGAACTTGATGGAGATTGCGTGCCACAGTATTCCCGCAAACAGCTGATTTCTGTTTACTCTTTTGCGTGTCACGAGGAATTCTTCTCGTATTCATTTTATCCCCCCTCTGCTCTCTTCAGAGATTTTTTTATTTTTGTTGCCTTTATGCGCTCACAGAACTTCGCATTAAACAAAAAAGAATCAGCATTCCTGATCTGCTTCAATATCAAATGCAGCCCACACTGCTTCTCGAACTCTTATTTCCTGGTGTTCTTTTCTTTTTTCCTAGCCGCGTTCGAAATCCTTATTTTCTTAAAAGCGGTTGCTGTGGAAGAGAACAATCGCATCAGGGGTGCACCAGGGCATCTTCATAGATTACCATTTTGTTTGTTCGACGAAACAAATGGAAGATGAAAAGAGGAGCTCAGCCTTCTATGCCGAGTTTCGGCTGATGCAATAAAAATCTCCGTGCTTCACGGGGCGGGAATCCACGTACTTTATTCCTCACTCCGCTGCCTCGCTTAGCATGTCGGCTCTCGGAGGGACGTCTGCGCGGTTCCCGCGAAATGCAGACAGGCGTGGCTAAATGTGCATTCATGAATGTGTACAGTGGCGCAAGGATTTATTCAAACTATTCACCTCGTTGCGAATCAAGAATTCAATGATTATAATAAAAAAAAGTAAATGGTCAAAGAAAACACTGTTATTGTCGCCCTCTATGTCGATAACTCATATACTCCGTGGAGAAAGAGAGAAATGATCAAGCAAAATGAATAGCGGAAAAAGAGTAGCCGCTGTGGATGACTGATAATTATATATTTCTTTTTGCCGTCTTGATAGGGTTACATAATACCGACAGGCATTGCGCAGGTTATGGGCTCTTCTTTCAGTCTTCATCAAAATGCGGTGGCCATGGCCTAGGTAAACACATATTTTACACGATAATGCATAGTGCACACTACATAGTGAAGACCCCGGTTTCTAGAGAACGAGACCGCGAGCTGTAGTCTCGCCTGGCGAGTCAGAAATCCACAGCCTGTATAAAGACACCGGTGCTACTTTTATTAGTTTCACCAATAAGGTTTTGTAATTCTGGGCAGTTGCACACATTTTATGATCAGGATAGAAGCTCAACGCAGAATCTTCAACTTAGATATGCCTCTGAGTGTAAATGTATGCCTCGCATCAATCGCGTAGATGTTGCATTTTGCTTTCAAGCAAGCGGCGTTGATTTGCGAGTTATTTATGTCCAATTATGAATGCGCATTCAGATATATAGTAGTGCGTCTGATTGAACTAGATTTATTCTCTCGCTTCAAACGGTTCCATTCCCTAGGTCTGCTCGGTGAACAGTCGCGGCTTGCAGCGATGCTGTGGTCTATTCGACAAGTGTGTATCAGAAATGTACGACGACTTTGTGCCGCAGAAAATATTCTGGACTGGGTAGGGGCAACGGCAGACACTTGGAGGGCGCTGAACAAAATGGAAAAGCCCTCCTTGTCACAAAAATACAATTTCGTTTTCTGACCTTGCAGCACGCAAGAATTGCCTTTTTACAGAAAAAAAAATGCGCAGAAAATAAAGCTACGAATAGAGATTCAGGATTTTTAGTAAATATTTTTAGGCAAAAACCTTGCTTGGTTCATAGGTGACGCGAAGAGGACGCGTCAATGGTAAGCGGCACAAAACTCTCTCGTGTCTCGAAGGTTTCTTCAGTGCCGAACCACCGAAGTGGAGAGTGGGACGGCAGCATATGCTCAACAGATGCATGTGGCAGTTGTCAGATGAAGAGGAGTGAGAAGCAGAAAGAGTAGAAAGGGTATCGCGCTACCAGTCGAGTGTAGTGACTCTACAGGGGAGTGGTGGCGCGCTCCACAGTTGAAAGCGCAGGAATCGCGCGTTGCGGAGCGCATCATGCGGCAGCTTTAGCGTTTATACATATGGGCGGTTCTAAGTGTCTCGGAATAAATTCTGATTGGGTCTTTGACGCTAGACTTCAATAATACAGGTTAAAAATGGAGCTACACAGTTTTCGTCTTCTCCTTGGGCCCAAATAGGCATCAAAGTTAGGACGTCTAGCCAAATAGCTCTCCCCACTTGGTACTCCTCTCAGCTTTATGATTATCCTGTTGGTATGGACACATTAGACAACACTGCTCATATTCGCGTGCGCATTTGTGTTTGTGTGAAGAGGGGAAGGCTTGGTGGGTGGTTGCGTAAGTTGATGGGTGGGTGAGTGGGTGGTTGGGTGCTTGCGCATGCGCGCGTGTGTGCTTCCGTGCTTTCGCATACAGCATACACGTGACTGTTCCCATACTGCATATTAGCAACTTCTGAGTAGTTTCATTTCCTATTGCTTTTCTGCGTCACCTGTCTACAGCACACCACATAAAGCGCTTCATGTAATTAATAGAGTGAGAGGAATTGATCCGCCTTCACTGATGGAGGACGACTCATCTGCTAGCCAATTCGTTTGCTCGACACAACGAATAAAACCGTCTATGCTTGCCCTGTTCCTGTAGAGTACAGACAAATTCATCTCATCGTTTCTCTCTGTGCACCAAAGTTGTTATGAGATAGCCGAAATTATTTCTTGCTGAGTTAGAAACGCAGTAGTCTTCTTTTTTTTTTTCAGAGAAATCCACATCCGTGTTTCTTAAAGCTAAAAGCAAGTGGTCCTGTAAACGTTCCCATTCGCGTGTGTAAGTGTGACTTGATGATCATTGCGTTCGTTTGAGACGCAAAAAATGCCAGTAGGCGCACATAGGCATAGATCTTGGACGCAAGGCCGTGGCGGATGAGTCTAGAATTAATGTATTGTTTACGTTCCCTTAGCACCATTGCATCGGAAGAACCCGGAGCCGTTTCGCGTGCACTTCAATGCGTTTTCTTATTCTTAATATTGCCTTGGTTTGAAGGTGTTTTTCGGCGCTCCTATCGCCATTTCGGTGTTTATCGTCCGACAAGGCCCCCGTTCTAAGGCTATTTTGCACGCATCGCCGGCTTTCTCCGAATTCTTTTTTTCTCTTGGGTCGATCGTCTTCCGCTTGCGTTTACCACTGAGGTCGCACTTTGGAAAAAAGAAGGAGAATCAATCCAAAGAACAAGTGTTTACTGCCGAAAGCTGGAATGTACACCGATTCGCTGCTTTGTTAGCAGAAAAAAGAGTCGAGGCAGGAGGAACGATCGGTGCTACTAATCTCGAGCATCAGCCTTAGCTCGTGTTGTGGAAGAAGTGAGCCGTATTAACCACGAAAAGCGTTGTAATCTTCCCTTTGTATTCCCAGGAAAAACAGTGCCTTCTCTTGTTTTCTTTGCCTGAGCTGCTATCATGCTGTCCTTCTTTTCTCAATTGTTTCCACTTCACTCTGCTCCTCATTTGCCCTCCGTTTTGATTCCCCACACGCTGGAGATAATGATTGGATGTAAACGGGGAATCTAAGGAAAACATCAGTCGGAAGCAGAAACTTCGGCACGTGGTAAGCCGTTTCCAGTACAAGGACTAGGATGTAATGTATAACAACCACACAAAGAGTAAAATGTGAGGTTGGAGAACATCTTCCGCAATCACTTTCTGTGCTGCCACAGAAGAACAAAGTATATGCTTGAATAGCTCACAAATTAGCAATGTTCGGTCGCACGTGTTGGAGGCTGTAAGAGAAGGATTTATAGGAATATTTGCTTGGCTTGGCTGACAGCCGGTACATGCACACGAAAGCGCAAAATTCACCGGGGAGTAGACCACGCTTTAGGTAGGGAGATGGGAGGAGACGTAAAAGGAATTGTTCTGTCTTCTTCTCAACTTTAGACAGCGTTCCGCATGAACTGACCGCTGATCACTACACCCGCCACTGAATCATCGCACCAGATGATTTGCACAGATAAGCGTTGAAGCACCTGCGCCGACACATCCGCATGCTTGGTTCATGTATTGGGGTCAATATTTCCGCTGCACTTTTAAACCAAACTCCTGTTACAGTTTCTAAGTCATGGGTGAAAGCATTGTTTTTACCACCTTATTATACAGTACTCGCTTTGGAATTCTCCGCTGGCCATCATGTAAAAGTCTCTTTGCATTTATTTTTTGTTTGTGTCATGCAAGCAAATATGAATCTATGTAGATTACCAAGGAATTGAAAATATTTGGAATATTAGTACCGTAGCGAATACAATTTCAGTCTATTAACGTTCTGATGTAAATCCTTCAATATTCTGAGCACAGATCAGGCCTAAAGTTGAAATAGAAGTCATAGCTTTACTGATGAGAACTTAGTACATCACACGCAGGATAGCTGATTATATCTAAGATGCAAATCCAGCGATTTAATAACAACGATAGTTGAATCTATTCCTGAATAAATTCAATTGGGGCACCTTTTGTTGCGACTTTCCAATCATCTTGAAAAATAGTGTTTCAAGTTTCACTCCCTTACCGGCATGCGCTGGTTTAAACTGAAGCTAAGCATATGAAACTTGACACTGCTGATGCTCCTGTTAGCAGCTCTGAGGCAATGTTCGCTCTACAGTAGACGGAAGTAAAGAGGTGCCGTTGGCAGTTCATTTAAATTATGCAGCGCCACATATTAGCCCAATAATAGTGTTATTCGCAAATAGTGTTGCCACGCACATTATTTAGAAAGTACACTGAATTATTTTAAAATTATGAACTGTACTAAACGATGCATACGAAGGCGTAAGTTCTCTATACTCCTCGTAATAAAGATGACAGGTTAACATGACAGCGGATATGAAAAATGTACTATTTGCACGTAAATGAAGATATCACTGTTTTTTGTGAAGAGCGCTTATTCTGAATGCAACCTGAGTGCAGCGGTGCATCCTTTATAGGTAGAAACAGAGGTTAACACACATAGTTCTAGCGCTTTTTTAGACAGGGAGGAAGAGAGAACACAGACACCACAGACGATTGTGTTGTCTTTGTTCTCCCTTCGTGCCTGTCTAAAAAAGCGCTAGAACTGTGTATGTTGAACCTAAACACCAACTCGCCCAAATGTTTGCTTCAATACTGAGGTTAATACGGCAGCTAATTTCAGAATGTACGTACTACTTGCAAGTAAATAAGGATGCGGTCGGTATTTGTAAAAGGAGCGCTTCTTCTCAATACAACCTAATGGCGGCAGTGCGCCCTTTACAGGTGGATATACTGAGGTTAACACGGCCACTTATTTGAGAAGGTACATCCTACTTATAAGTAAACAAAGATGTGACTGGCGTTTGTAAAGGGAGGGCTTCTTCTCAATACAAGCTCGATTGTGGGAGTGCACCCTTTACAGGTAGAAACTGAGGTTAAAACGATAGCTTATTTATAATGTATGTACTACTTGCAAGTAAACAAGGGTCTGATTGGTGTTTGTAAAGGGAGGGCTTTTTCTCAATACAAACGTGATTGCGGACGTGCACCCTTTACAGGTAGAAACGGAGGTTAACACGACAGCTTACTAGAGAATATGCGTACTACTTGCAAGTAAACAAGAATCTTGGTGGTGTTTGTAAAGGGAGTAATTCTCAATACAAGCGTGATTGCGGCAGTGCACCCTTTACAGGTAGAAATTGAGGCTAACACGACAGCTTAATTGAGATTGTACGTACTACTTTCAAGAAAACAAGGATCTGATTTGTGTTGGTAAAGGGAGGACTTCAAGTGAATACAAGCTCGATCGTTGCACTGCTCATTTTAAAAGTAGAAACTCAGATTAACATGATAGCTAATTTGAGAATGTACGTGCTTCTTGCTTGTAAACAAAGATCTGACTGGTGCTTCTAAAGGGAGGGCTTCTTCTCAATACAAGCTCGATTGCGGCAGGTGTAAACTGAGGCCAACACGACAGCTGATTTGAAAAATGTACTACTTGCTAGTAAACGAGGATCTGGCTGGTGTTTGTAAAGGGATGGCTTCTTCTCAATACAAGCTCGATTGCGGCAGTGCACTCTTTACAGGTAGAAACTAAAGTTAACACAATAGATTATTTGAGAATATACCTACTACTTGAAAGTAAACAAGGATTCGACTTTGCTTGGTGTTTGTATACGGAGGGATTCTTCTCAATACAAGCTCGATTGCGGCAGTGCAGTCTTTACAGGTGGGCACTGAGGCTAACACGAATGCTTATTCGAGAATATACATATTACTTGGAAGTAAACAAGGATCTGGGTGGTGTTAGTAAAGGAATGGCTTCTCAATACAAACTCGATTGCGGTAGTACATCTTTTACAGGTAGAACTAATGTTAACATCACAACTTATTGGAGAATGTACGTACACTCGTGAGCAATAGTGGTATGCAACACTCAGCCAGTGATAGAGCTAGGGAAAACTGCAAAAAAATTCAATCTAGCTATAGCGTAAGGTACGTTGACATCGACACATTATTGAGGACAAAATCGGGCACCACTACAATTGTCTCGATCTTAGCTGTTGCTAGATAAAGTTGGGATAAAGCTTCTTGAGCACCGCCACTCTTTGAGTGTTGTATACTACTTTTGTCACGAATGTACTACTTGCAAGTAAACAAAGATCTGATTGGTGTTTGTAAAGGGAGGGCTTCTTCTCAATACAAGCTCGATTGCGGCAGTGCACCCTTTACAGGTAGAAACTGTGCTTAACACGACAGCTTTGATAATGTATGTACTATTTGCAAGTAAACAA
>JAJIZL010060984.1:0-13307 GCA_023969395.1 Amblyomma maculatum
CACACACACACACACACACACACACACACACACACACACAGACCATAGGTGCAAAGCAGTGTTAGGAAAATCAGTTAACATATAGATATAGATAATTAGATATAGATGTAGATATCCAGCAGTGCCAAAGGAGGGAAAGGCCGTTTTGATAATATTAAGGTAAAAAATGTAGTAATGTTTTTCTTTGTGTGGGCTACCAGCTCACAGTGCTTTTGAAGTTAGTTCAACCAGCTCACCGAAACCGATGAAGCCGAATGAGTGCACTCAAGACCATTACTTTCTTCCCAGGTTCTCGAAGGACATCGACACAGCTGATGTGACACTGAGGTTCAACCTGAGAACACTGTTCATGCAGTTCTTCAAGGCGATTGTGGCATTCATCCTTATCTCCATGGAGAACCCAATCTTCCTCGCCGCAGTCATTCCACTGCTGATCATCTACTACTTTGTTCAGGTGACCAGAAAAATGAATGCCGTTTTCTTTCAATCACAATTAATAGTATAAATATCGAAAGGGTACTCAAATTGCCTCCTTGTTCAGAACCCGGACACGGGTGGACCACCCGCGTATTTACGTTATCATAATAACGTTTACTCTCTCTCTCTCTTGTCTTTAAAATCTACTTATATCTTCTGCACTGTCAAGGATCATAACATATAGGTGGCTTTCTGGAGTGCACGTAAAATATTAAGCAAATAAATCAGATTACTGTGAGCGGAATATCGTAGCCTGTTGTTAGTCAGTTGGGACAGATTTCAACACGCATTTTCATTTTGAAATTTCTGAACAAAACATCACTTATTAAGTTTTCTTTTTCTCTGAGCCTTCAGTCATTTTTTTTTTTGTTCATGACGAGTTGTCGCTGCTCTGATACTTCGGTTATGTGCAAAAGCTCACTTGTCCGTATAACAGTTTAAATGCCTCTTTGCACCGTTATGTGCATTCATTCGATCATTTTCTAACAAGACAAAAATTCCATTAGTCTTTCTCATCCTACTCTTCGTCTTCCGATTAGATAGGAGCCAGAGTTTTGGCTGTGGATGAGTGAGTGATAAGACGGGCTGAGCAACAACCATCCGCCCCTGACGAGTGCTTGTAAACTCACTGAATACATCACCAGCAGCCACATTCCTCGAGCAATGAATTCTAACGCTAGGTTATTTGGATTGCCAGCATGGGTTTAGGAAAGAATTTCAACCTGTCGTTTACTGCCATCCGTAACATTTATGTCATAGCAGATAAACCAAGATAACTGGATATATTTTCTTTAGATTTCAGCAAAACATTTGACCAAGTGTTACAAAAGAAAAAGCCTCTTGAAAAGCTCAAATTATAAGGTAAACATTTAACTCTATTAAACTGGGCTGTTTCCTGTGTCAAGATAGACTCTGCTCCTGATGTATGCCAAAAAAGAAGACGGATCTTCTGATCCGTTATTGTATTTTTAATGCAGTGGAAGCTAACATATATGTGCGTCTAGATGTTGTAGCAATTATAGCATTGTATTAGACTGGCCATACTGATTACATTCAACACTGACCACTACTGACGAAACGAACAGGACATCGCATGTTATGTTCGTTTCGTTTTGTGTCAATGCTTCGTGGCAAACTAAACGTTTTGCATTCACGAGCCATCCGAAACCAATCCAACTGGCTTCTTTGCTTGCGCTCAGGTCGTATGGGTGTTAATGGATATTAGAGAAAAAATTTATACCCGGATGTAATCTAGCTGAATATGCACGCTGATATTCATTGAACATCTTCAGGTCGCGTCATCTCGTAAAGAGTATATTATATTCGCATCCACTTCTCAGCATATCCATTTTGCTCTTTCTCTCTGCAGAAATTCTACATCGCCACGTCACGCCAGCTAAAGCGTCTCGAGTCCATCTCGCGATCCCCCATCTACGTGCACTTCTCGGAGACGGTGTCCGGCGGAAGCTCCATCCGTGCGTACCGAGCCGAGCAGAGGTTTGTGGCCAAGTCCAACGAGCTGACCGACGTCAACCACAGCAGCTACTTTCCAAGTATAGCGGCCAGCCGGTAAGTTGCGGCTTCAGCAAATACCTGTTTCACCAAGAAAGTGTGCCGCGATGCGTAAATGCTTCCTTGCACACTTTCTATAGAGTTCAAGGTGTTTAGAATTCCACTGTTTATTTCAATTTCTTATGGATAATTAATTTGGGTAGTCTTAAGAGGTGCGGCTATGCATGCCTCGTCCTCTAGTTTTACGGTTCCAGCGGCAAAGAGTGACGCACTCGAAATGATCTATCGCGATGCACTAGCGATGCGGCCGCGGGAAGTGGAATGACATGATCAGTCTAAATTTCGTGTTTGTACGCATGCCTGTTAAGCCTCAGAATAGTTGCCCTCCTGACAACCAACATCTACACTCTGCCATCGCTTAGTATTAGATGCTTAGGATATAGGATTTGTGTTCATATATGTGACTCTCGTATATACTTGACTCGCTTAGAAAGCTTGGCATATACTGAAAAATATGGCTGCCATTGTACAAATGCTTAAAAGCGCTTGGACGTCTTTTCAAATGCGCGTGAATTCGCTTCGCTACCGGAAAACGCGTCCACCCTCGATACCATCTTGAATAGAGGGAAAACAGTATTAACTGGACCATTGTCGCTTGTACGCATAGAGGGTTCGTCCAATACGCGCACGGGCCTAAACAAAGCCAACTAACATTGTTATCGCTACGAGTTGGCAATAAATTCAGCCTCGCAACGTCGTCTGGTAGCTTTCCTGGTTGCCGTATATCGTAGAGCAGCTGCACTTTAAAAGAGGTGGTCGCAGGTTCAAATCGGACGGATTTATCTTCGACAGCTGCGAAGCCTCCATGAAGGCTGTATAGCTTTCGTATGTAGCCGTATGGCTTCGCTTGGGTGGATGGCAGCAAATAACTTTCCCTTCATGGTGGAATAAAATATTCAAACAATCATCGAGAAAAAAACATTTTGTGGGGTTAAACCTTTTTTAATGGCGACCACGACTGCAATTTTCTGGTAACATACATCAGAGGAGTTATTTATAGCCGACCACACTGCGGGATACATTTGCAGGAGTCCTGCCTGCTGCTTAGAGTTTTTCATTGACACAATTTCGAAAGTATAAGGAACAACTTCGTCTTCAAGCAAAGCGGCGAATCCGAAACTGAAAACGTTCTAGTAACGTAATTTTGGGTCACCAGCGTGCAAGAAATGAGATGACATAAATGTCAAGATCATTTTAGAAATCCCTGATTCTACACAGCCAATTTTAAGCCCCGGTTACGCAAATACCGGTGTGGCGCCAGTTAATATGAGCGTCCTGTCGATGAGTTCACTCTGGAATTTTAAGAAGGGGAAACTCGCTGCGATCCGTCTATTGCAATAAAGAAAAAATGTACGCCATGGCAAGGTGTGGCAAGAACGCAGCAAGTTGCCGTAACTTGACCTACTTATTTCGGTGAGGCTGACCTGACCTTATTCAAATCGGTGTCTTGTGCGAGCATTTACCGAGGCTTTTCCCTGCATCGATACTCTTATTTCATGACTTTTATTTGCGTTTATCGCAACTGACACTTTAACTAGTATATGACATGACAAGACATAATCGTGAAACAATTTTTGTTTTGACAGTGCATGGCAGCGAATGGATTTGGACGGTTGAAGCCATAAAGGATGCGGCGAATTAATAGCCTCAACAATGGCTAGACGTTACTAAAGGTCACATACTATTGCCTCTTTAGACAAATATAACAGATTAAAATGCACTTGTAAAGTAAGCACTTGCCACAGAAGAATAAGTTTATTCATATGAACTAAAAACACCCCACAATTTCATCTTTTCTTGTAGAATCTTGTGTTTATGATCGAAGCAAAAGTAGTTTCTGTCTGTTCTAAATAATAAATGTAACCAACAGCTTCTAAAAGCATGAATGGTATAGACCTCAAAGTGACACATGTAGCTAGTAACATTTCAAATATATTAAGCAATCCCGAGGTGGAAAGCTGCTTAAACATAAGTAAGAACAAGGATATCTCAGTGACGAAGGGACCTATAAAATGTTGACTTAGTAAACAAAACGACACATGCACAAATACACGGATTTGCATGCTTTTAGAGCTGAGTCGGCTGTTATTGCATACTTGAGAGGCCTGAACCAGCATGCTGCCAAAAAAAAAAAAAAAAAAAAAAAAAAAAAAGAAACCAGCGATAGCCTGCGCTATACATTGCGGATTGTGCCCGTGGATCTTCACCGGCTTACTTTACATTCCCTTTGCGAAGGAGGCTACAAGAGGCGAAAATCAACCTTAAAATTATTTGCTGAGTTTTTGCCGGTTTACTTTATTAGGCAGCAGGTATATAAATAAATAAATAAATAAATATAAGGTGCTACCTGAACAGAAATGGGGAAGTAATCTTGTACGGAGCAATCAAAAGCACTGAATTTTGGCGCACGCAGTGAACATAAAAGTACTTAAAAGGAATTACTATATGGAAAAAAATTTAGGTATCAACAAAATTCCGAAAAAAAATTAGCTGGGGTTTAGTTTTAGTTAAGCCCGGTAGGTTGCGTAAGCACAGCCGCCGTAGCTTCTTCTTCTTCTTCTTCTTCCTCTTCTTCTTCTTCTTCTTCTTCTTCGGCGCGGCGTGGCTACTGACTGGGTTTACCGACGGCTTGAAGAGGGGCCCCATCTGCGGTCGCTCTAAAGGTCAAACGTGGCTATTCAGCCGGGTTTGCGCGACAGGATGAACCCTGGCGTAGTATTGCTAACGCAATAAAAATTACGGGGGACACTTAAGCTTCGATTTTAAGGCTGTGATACATTAACGGCTTCCATCTTCTACTTTCCTGGGGGTTCCTCGTTCGCGTGCACGTAGTCTCAGCTCGCATAGTTCCCGATCCAATAATTTATGCCTGAAATATCTTGTACATTCTTATTAGCGTACAGCCCTCGATCAGCTACTGCTTTACATAGCTACCGCTGGTATTTGATCACCTGGCATAGATACAATGCCCTGCTTTATTCAAGCAGTATGAACATGCCTGACTGGGCATCCAAGAGCACTGGAAAATTGTATCTTATTCCACCCTGAAAGAGCAACCCTAGGTGGCAGTCCTCTCAACATTCCGGTATCATGTGGTTTCGTTACTTCACGGAACCCATAGACGATGCAGTGCTCAGCCATGTCATCTGCCAATTGCCACCTGCCAACTGCCTGCCACCTGCCATGGCCATGCCTGTGGGATAGGATAGGATAGGATAGGAAATACGTTAATTTCTCTAGGAAGGTCTTGTAGCAGAAGAGGTTTCGCTCTCAATACCGACAATGCGGGATTCTCCGCAGGACGAGGTCTCTAAAGCTGTCGCGTTAAATCGCTGTCAAGAAGCAATACCGATATACAGACTTGCATCGTGCAATCCGTGCAAGCTATAGGTATAACGAAGAATAAAAACAAGAATTTGGTGCATTCTTGGAGAGTGTAGGAAGTCGTGGCCCAGAAGCATTACTGTGTTATCAAAATTTTAAAGTAGGAATTGGAAAACTGCAAACCATGCTGAAAAATACTAGCCTGACATGTTTGTAACGAGGTATTTACACGCGTATTTTTAATGTAGTCTCGCTCCTATAGGTCGCTAAATTCAACGGCAGTTCCTTTCACTTGGAACTTGGAGTTTTTATTAAACTATTATCTAGCTCATGGAGATAATATTATAGGCAAATAATTTTGTCTCTCAATAGCAGTCGATGAAGGGGCAGCATAATCAAAAATAAATATTTCTGGAAGGGCAAACTTTTAATGTTAAATTGGTCGCAATACTGTTGAAGACATTTCTCTCTCTGGTAACGGAGAAAATGTATCAAACTGTAATTATAATTATGGATTCCTTCGGTACCAAATAACAACGCTTCCACTGCAGACTGTTAGAATCATGTCTAATGTGCCACTTTTATGCGTATGCATGGACACATGTTCCGCGGGGACAAATGAGTACTGTCGTCGTGAAAATATGAGTTTATTATATATAGGGCGTTGCCCGGTTAGATAGGCTTAAATAAGCTAAGTTTAACTCACCGCAAAAATAAAAGATTTATCTTTTACTTTGAAAAGGTATCTGGCTTTTTCTTCCTTCGTGACAACTGTTGCCATACACCAGTAACTGTAACATTTGTTTCTTTTTTAAGTTTTCCTACTTCGAACTGTATGCGAGTAGCCATGGTTATTAGGACAGTTGGTTTGAGCTAGAAATGACCACATCGCGGGGTGAAATAAGATGAGGCAAGAGTCAACGTTGTGTCTTGCCTGCCTGGCTGTGTTCCGTTCAGAGCGTTGTAACCGTGGATTGCCATAAGAAATGCCAGTTTGTCATCCCTCTGTGAGATGGAAGATTAAACAATAAACAAACTGTGCTATATATATATATATATATAGGTACGGTTAGTATATATACAAAACTGTGCAACTCGAGCCGATCTAGCCTTTTCTTTTTTTTTCTTCAGAGTAGGGAGAGCACTGTACAAATATTATTATTTGTTTCCATGCACATAGTAACAATATTAGCTTATAAAAAATTTACTACCAATTCAACATTTCTTCATTTTTCACCTACCAATTATAATTGAAGCCATTTGTTTCCTCGTGCCGTGTAATCATGAGGCCGTAGTTCAACATAGTGAGGTCGATAAATATGGAGGTTAATGCGACAGCTAGGCTACATCCGGGTCCGTGATTCACGCCTAAAACTCATGTATCTTCGAAGCTACGCAGCGCTGCCACTTTGCAGTGGTATACTAGCTCTGTGACTGAGACACACGCTTCAATGAACTGCTCATATTGAGATTTACCTTGAGTGTTGAAGAAACTGGACAAGACCAGCGATAACAGGAGCTTGGATGCAGAAATGATACACACGCTGGAAAACTTGAAAGGGCTTACCGTAACCTGGCAGCCTAGATAAATCAGTACTGTTGCGTTCTATGTTAGAGGGGAGGATGAGATTAAGAAGCTGGCAGGGATGAAATGACCGCAGCCTGCATGCTTTGGCCCCACCATCCAACACAGCCTTGGTATTGACCAGATCTGTGTCAGTTGAAGAGATATGTTAGATGCCTTTGTCCTGCAGTCGGTGTACTCAAGTTGAAGGTTATGATGAATGGCGCGCACTTAACCTGACGAAATAAAATTATAGTTTAAGCGTTTATTCTTGTGACTCTGCACATGCGTATTCGCAATCTCTTTTGCAAAAGTGCACTTTCGCATTGATTCTTTCTTGTTTTATTTCTATAAACCGCAGTTTTTTTCTAATGCAGGCTGCCATCTCTTAATGCAAAGCGTTTGTAACACAACTACACGATTATTACTATCTGCCTCGAGAGCCGTGGTTGATCGCCACACTGGCTGTCACTGTGAAGTGCAGAGGCGTGAGGTGTTCCAAACACGCGACACATTCGTAGCATCTCTGTCCTGTGCAGCTGGCAGAACAGCGTCAAGCTGAAGTGTTGTACTTCATTCTTTTTGATGCCCAGGTGGCTGTCCATCCGTCTGGAATTTCTCGGCTACAGCATCGTGTTCATTGCCGCACTGCTGGCCGTGCTCACCCGGGAGACTCTCTCGCCGGGTCTCGCTGGTCTCTCAGTCAGCTACGCTCTCACGGTTGGTGTCGCAGATGATTCCCTTCTAACTGGCCAGAAGCAGCGTTGACGACGTCAGTGTTTGAACGAAAGCCATTGTTACAATGTACTCATTATAGCGCAAGCGCGAATGATTTACTGCTCATACTACGCTGGTAGGTCTGCTCGTCGAGCTGTCTCAAAACAGTTAATATTCAACATTTCTACAATTTAACTATAAATAAAAATAACTAGCCTAGACTTCGTTTAGCTGTTATCAATATTGCTGTTAACGTCGGCGTCAAGACTACGTTATTTCTGACAGAGTGAGCTTGATTTCGCTTGTTTTTGTCTTTGTAATGACCCAACATGGGGTATGGCTCAGTAGTAGGAACAGGGTACTTATGAAATTAATACCAAAAACAGAAATAAAAGATGCTTGCCAGTCCTGGTAGCTGCTATCTGGCGCACCTGAACTGTGCCGGCGGAAATAAAGAGATAGTAACGAATCGGTTGAAGAAATCAAAGGCTTGACCAACAGGAAGAAAGAAGAGGGTAGGATAAAAATAAAAATGAAGGTATATACACTAAAGTACAAAACACATTGGTGTTTGAGGCCTGCCCGTAATTGTCTTAGGTCACTGAAACACTGGGCATATCAGGCGGCTCTCCACAATAGCTGTCGCGACGACATCAGTCCGGTGTCGCATTTATGTTGTGGTCTTCAGTAAGAGCATAGCGAGAATTTATGTTTTGGGAAGAAAGTCTGTTGCAGTGTGAGCAGGCCTTTGGGTGTGACGAAGAAAACTGTGCTGGGCGAAGTGTACACTGGACGATCTGGAATGAAAATGGCTGCCCCGTGGTCCCGCTGTTTCCCTTATAGAGAGATGTTTTTTCTCTTCTTTAAAGATGGTGCATACTTTTTTACCTTTGTTTCGCACGTGTTGGTGCAATGTCGCTCCCTGTAGTGCACTCACCAACTTCACAAAGTAACCCAGCAAGCAACGGTGCTGTTACTGTTTTACAGATGCGCAACCCGATAGACATAATTTTGAGCAATCTCTGTCCTGCAGGTGACCTCGACGCTGAACATGCTCGTTCGGGCCACGTCCGACGCCGAGACAAGCCTCGTCGCTGTCGAAAGGTGCCTGGAGTACACTCGCACTCCGCAGGAGGTGAGAGTCTTCAGGCACACTCGCACTGTTGGCTGCACTGCGCCTTGTTGTGGGCAGCCACGGGTGCTCAGAAGTGAGAGGCTTGCAAATTACTACACTTGAGCAACCATCTGAAAAGTCATGACTAGAAAGTGGAAGCTTTTACGAAGGCAATGCCACACGTACTGCTGGGAAGAATCGATTTGCTTTTTTACTGCATAAGCAGTGCACATACGGCAGCCTCCTCTTTCCCCCTCCTTGCCACGAGTACGGCGTTATTCGGTGGCTGAAGCCTGGACAAACTACATTTAAGAGCAGTGCTCAAAGATAGGACATCCCATGGCGCAAATCAAGAAAGAAAAAGCGAGGTGAATAGAAAATGTTATTTAGAGCGCGGGGTGACTAAGAGAAAAAGCAGCGCAGCGCCTCGAACTGCGCTTCCTCAGCAGTGCACGTTTGTAAGTTCGTTTCAGAAGTGATTGTGTTGCATCCTCTTAAAATGACGGGCCCGTAACGCTCCGTTAGCCCAGCTTGGCTGGTTGTAAACGAACCAACAGCGGCGCATGCGCACTTCATGTTAAGAATAGGTGGTAGCAACAGGTGGCGGAAGATATCAGGCACACATTTGACACTTAGAAAGTGCAACTGGCGCTTCGTGGAACCTGATTGCGCCACTGTCTCCGGTGTCTGTTGTTTTCAGCCAGCAGTAGACAAATTTTCGCCACTCCCCGGAGGGCTTCCTGACTTTGGAAATGGCAGATCATTGTACTCTCACCACGATCTGGAGTACTCTCATTGCATGCTGCTCCCCTTCCAAGCGGGTGGCGCTTCTTACTTTACGTATAGCAGCGTTTACATGAATGCGACTACTGTCGCATCGCATTCATTTAAATCGGGTTAATGCGCAGCAAGGTGCACTGCATAACTAGGCCAGACGGGGCTGTATTGCAGTGGCAGGTTGATGTTCTCCGTAAATGTAATCCCAGTCACATAATATTGGGAAAACCATTAGTTCGGGTCGGGTCAGGTCCGCGCACCCAGGACCGCAACAAAACCTCTGCTTGATATACTCACAGCGTTGCGAACTGTGCCAGCGCTCATTGCATACTTTCGCTTTGCAGAAAGCCCGGTTGACTGCCAAACTCGCAGACACTCTGTTGCAGACACTCTTTGCGGTTAGCTTACCTTATCTGGCCGTGGCACTGCCGATGTAGTATGTCAGCGACAGTGCGGAGAAGGGTGTGAATGTTCCGCGCGCGGTCAAAACCTGTAGACTTTGCTCACACAAGTTGTGCATTTGAGAACAGACGCTTAAATCGGTTTTACAACATAATAGAACAACATACCCCAATAGCACGCACAAGTTGAGGCTAGACGAAAACTGTTGCGACGGAAGCGCCACCTTCGCTTGCAGTATGCGACGCATTTTAAGGCCGTGCCATTGCTAGGTGCAGCGAAACTGCCACACGACATCTGGTCCTTTCATCAAGTTAAGCTTTATGCAGGTGATGCTTTCTCGGCCATCAGATGAAGAGCACACTGAGGCGCATAAAAATGCTGTTGCGATAGAGAAAAGCCACGGTGCATCTTACCTCCTACAGCCTAGTTCACCTCTGGATACTAACCACCCTGGTGTTGAGAGACCTGTTCGTTACTCTAAAGGAACAACACCACACTACACGCACTGAGGTACTGTGACGGCCGCGACCACCTTTTCCAAACAGCTACCATTGTCTTCTGTTGACATTCGTTTCATTACCATAGGCGCACCGTTCATTATCTCTTCGTGTTACACGCCCCGTACTGGCTTGTAAATGATTCTTAATTTCTATTATGCTATAAATAACTCGCGGTTGTTCCTTTTGCTGCCTTCCTCTCTTGTGGCACTACATCTATCCACTCTCCAGTGCATGTTTCGCCGAATGATTTCTTTCTTCTTACTCCTTTTCCTCTCTCACCTTTATGACCCTTCATATATTTGACCTAGAGCAGGGGAACAAAATAGTTTCTTTTCTCAGATAACCTCCTTTCTGTTTCATTTCCTGCTCCTATCAAATTCCTTTCCATACCTCACTGCTTGTGACTTCTTCTTCGAATCTGACTTCGGTCAGATTGAAATATTCTGCGTTAGCCTTCTTCTGTCCCACATCTTCCAAAATAATAACATGAGCCTGAATGGCATAACATAAGCTCTTGTCCCTGTTGTGCCACCAGTTTCACAGTAAAACCTAATAATCTTTTTTTTTTCTCTCCCTTCTGCGATGTTATTAGCTCAGGAACACGCTACACTTGATTTGGTCAGCATTTTATCTTTTACTGCACGATGTCACCGCAATGCGCACTTAGACATGCCACGTCACTGCAACGCGTCAGGCCAACGCACCGATCTGAGTAGCACCAATGCAGTGGCGTCGCAAGTGTCAGCATATGACGGCACAAGCAAGGAGGAAATGAAGAATTTAGGGAACTCTAGTTACACTTCGAGTTGAGAATGCGACTGCGTTTAAGTCTGAAGTACGCTGGAAGTACTTCTTCGTCATGGCTGCTCCCCGCATACGCTGAGCCCGGGTAGCTGCCGGCGTTCACATTAGAAGTGTGGAGACTTGGGTTTGATGGTTTACGAGCAGCGTCTAGGTTGTGTTCTTGCTCCGTTCTGTGTTAGCGCTGTTTCCACCACGATGTTCGCGTTAATAGCGAACAAACAATATTGCATTTACGACACAGAAAGGTGCCGCTGTATCTTACAGTGTTATATCCCCTGTGAGTTTTTGGAATCGAAACTTCGAGCCCAGCAGCACGTCTTACTAAAATGCTTGCCGTTCCTTTGCGAAACCTGACCACACCTTCTTACAACAGCATCACTTCGCTTTACATAGCTTCTACTCGTTATGTGCGATTTGTTGGCTCTTTGTCCTTTTTACTATACCGGAATGACCTCTATCCTTCTCCACAGGCGCCATGGGAGAGGTCGGACATGAAGCCGGATGAGTCGTGGCCGACAGAGGGCCGAGTACTGTTTGACAGGTACTCGACTCGCTATAGGGACGACCTGGAGCTCGTCCTCAAGGGCATCAGCTGCGACATTAATCCCGGAGAAAAGGCAAGATTATATCGCTTGAATCCTTACTGGTCCCGGCGAACACTTAACATGCTTGAGCTTGCATTAGTACCCCACAAGCAGCTGACTAGTGTGGAGTTGCCTAAGCACTGCCCTTTTCCTTATCGTATACTTTCCTCATCAGGCGGGGATATACCTCTTTATTATTTTCACAAGAGAAGTCTTCTTGAACAGCAGCAAAAAAATACGCTGAGGCTACTAACGTCTACTTAGCGCACTATAGGCCCGCACATGTCCAAGAAATTCTGCAGCCTTATGACGTGTGTGCTAAATCATCGCAAAGCTACCGCGCGCAAGTTACTGCGCACGCTGCTCATTATGAATGTGTGTCCCAACGTGTTACGGCATCAGCTGGAAAACAGATCCCTAACTGCAGCAGCCGTAGACACGGCAGCGGCGCTGAGGGAAGCAGTGCGACTCATAGTGACCACGACCATACCTAGCCTGTAGCTCTAGACGTAATTTCTAAGGCACCAGTCGGCAAATGAAAAAGTGTTCAGCTTCAAGTTTCAAATCACCAAATATTTTCGCCTGTCGCGTTAGCTTTTCCCGTTGAGTGTTACAACTGGGAGCCGGTCGCTCTGTGTGTTTGAAATTATCTTCCACGCATTCATCCATTCATTTTTCGCTCCAAAGGTTTACTATGCCGGTGTAGAATAGGTGAGCGCTGTGTTGCATAACACCGAGAAAGCAAAGGAAGACGAAGAGGGTGCTATAAGCATTAAAAAGGTAGCAGCTTGGCGTGGCGCGCATAAAGTGCCAAATTGTGAAGGAAGCTGAACGCGCTGCTGAAGCTGCTAATGGCGGAAGTTCATCAATCGGGTTACGACAGCAATCAGAGAGGCCCCGCAAGCAGGAACCAGAAGAGGCGACTAGAAATCAAGCTCCAGTACTACTATCTGGGAGCCACAGTGCGCTTATTTCTTGAGCCCCTGCTCTAGATGGCAAGATCCCAGTTTGCTCCTACAATTGTGAGGAGACAAACACAGCAATAGGTGTGTGTGTACGGTGGCATGGGCATAATGTGTTTCAACAGAAAAACTAAGGGCGAGTTGGTTTCCCCGGAGGAGGTGAGGAAGAAACTTGGCGATATTCTGATTTCAGGATGATAACGTCTGACTGAGTTTGCTATGATCACTACCATGCCTTAGGTGACAGAGGACATCCTCTCAAGGCTGGAGAAACGTACTACCAGTGCCGAAAGACAAGGATGGAAAGCAGGCATGACGGCATCTGATGTATTCGTCTCTCGAATTCCGTACTTGGCTTTTATTTCCGGCATTAGGTCTCGTCTTGTTCTAAGCAAACGTGTCCAGCGCTCTTTACTAAGTAATAATATTTTAATATTTTTGGAGGTTTTGTGGTCCTGCCAGGCGAGAGTGAAAAAACAACGATTCTCGCCCGTTTGTGCTCATCAGATC
>JAJIZL010060984.1:13707-30672 GCA_023969395.1 Amblyomma maculatum
TATGTGTCGGCAAATAATGATGTGAAGGCTTAAGCGGGAAGTTTGAAAATTAAGCCTGACTTTTTTGCTACGAATGTTTTAGATTAATTCTTTAGTGAATTCATTTAATGGGGCCTGATGTGACGGGCAGCTGAAAAAGTGGAGAGCGGGAAGTCGCTCTCTCCAAGGGAGACAGGATGAAAAGGGAAAGAAGAAAGTGAGAAAAAAAAAAGGTCCTCTCAGAGGCGATTGGTGTCTCAGTGGCTTTGGAGGTTATGACGAGACCGGAGGAATGCACAATTGCGAGGTGTCTTCCCTGTAAGGCAAATAACCTTAAAGGTGGCTAGCTTGGAAGGAGAAGGAGGCAACACAAGATATACATTTAATGTTAGGAGTATGTTTGTAATCTCCAACTGAACATATGACCAGTGCACTTCCATCACACTCCAACATTGGGGTAATGACTTGTACTGTCTACGAATGGTAGAACAATGCTCGTGCTGAGCCTGTTTTTACGGAAGAATTTAGAGCTGTATGCCTAAAACAAAGAAGTAACAGATTTGCCTGGTTCATGCGCGGGACCAGTAAACCTAGCTCTGCTAATTGTTTTCGTAACCTATGGCAGACAGTCGTGGCTACGCCTCGGTATGTTTATAATATGTCATAGGCTTTCACGACTATTTCACATGAATGGAAACGTGCAACATGTCTCATATCTTCACTGCAGAATTATGGTCCTGGACCGTGGCCAAATCGTGGAGTTTGATGCTCCTCAAGAACTTCTCAAGCAAGAGACGTCCGTCTTTTACCAGCTGGCTAAGGATGCGAACCTTGTCTGACCGCGGCCAGCAGTTACGGCCGCCTGCTGTTTTTTATATGTATTTTGATACTCCTTATTAACGTCTGCTTTCATCTCTTATGCACGTGGCTGTTATTTTATTCGCCTAGAAAATAAATACGTTCAGTCCCAAACTTTCTGGATATTATGAAAACAAACTTTCATGCCCAGAATGTTGAAGGTTTATTTCTGGTCTAGTTGGTTCAAGGTGCGATGTAAAACCAGTCAGCAATAAAGAGGAGGACTACAACAAAACAAGCCAAGAGGGCTACATGTACTCAGTCAGTGGTTGTGTTAACCTTGATTCCAGAGTGCTGTCACAAAAGGTGAGCTTCAAGCGGATAGCTACAAGTCTGTCTTCTTGCTGTCCGAATTTAATGACCGACAAGTTCCGGAATGAAGACCGAAGCTGTCAAAAAGAAAGCCCGTTGTGACTGATTCCTTCGTGCACGGCGCTCACACCTCTTTGTACCCCTAGCTTACTATCATCGAAGAAGAAATTGCTTCATAACCAACTTCGTGAATCAGCTAGTTCATCCAAGAACTTAACTGGTGCATCTGAGCTAAGGAAAATGGATCCGAACAGGTCAATGCAATCGCCACGAACTTAGGCAAAGCGGGAGCATTCAATATGGAAACCGGAATTCTTAGAACGTGCGGGAAAAGTTGGAGTGTATGGCAGTGGGGAGTATATGTTCTTCCAGCGGAAAACTGAGATGTGAGAATTCGGAGCTCTAGAGGTAATAAAGCCAAGATATTGTAAATAAACTCAATCACTTTCAAATTGTGACAAACTGTTCATGTGATAACTACCCAGTAATTTTCGACTACGGTTCATTAGAATAGCTAAAAACTGAAAATCACAAAATGCTACGACGTATTCCAGTTGTAACAGGCGAAGGCAGGATAGTTGGTAGTTGACTATGGAATGCATATTGCAATCGCGCGAGGCGATAGCGAAAAATAGAAGAAAGTATAGGACAAAACGCGGACTTCAGCTGAGGTTTATTAAAAGGAACGAAAACAATTGTCCTGAAAAAAATTACTGACCCAACTTGGCAGAGAAAGTTTTGAAGCCTACAGTATAAAAAAAAGAGAATGACCGTTGCATTAGGAACAATTTCAGTATCCCTATCATAAAAGAATTCAACTGTCGAGAAGCTAACTTGTGCCACTCGCCTCCCCGCGCCTGTATGGCATGATGATGTCTGCTGTTTATCAGTACGAATCTTGTATAATTGTGGTTTTCCTTGTAAACCTCAGTTGAAGTCCGAGTTTTGTCCTGTGCTTTCTTCTCTTCGTCCCTGTGGCTTCGCGCGGTTGCAATATGCATTACATAGTATTCCAGTCTTTTGCAACGAAATAAACATTGTAAAGATGGAACAAATTTTATTCATTGGTGCAGGCAAGAAAATATTACGCGACTTGTGTGAAAGAGTAACCTGTACAAGAACTCAGTACGTCGTTATAGGCAACAGAAGGACGGTAATCAAGGCCCAATGCATTTTGTTTTTGCATTTGCAATTATTACATATGTCAGAAAAAGCTATCGACACCAAGGAAAATACCTTAGTTTTGCCTGATATGCTGTAGTCCCCCCCCCCTCCCCCTTTTCCTAAAAGAAATGTACATCAGACAAGATGGAAACGTCGATTCTGAAATTTCGTAAAGTTTCAGCTTTGGAGCTCTGCTTCATGCACACTGCAATGTCCTAGCGTATCAATCTTTACTCATGAATGTATGCAGCGTGTACTCTTTGAAACACTACAATGCAATATTTGTTGCTGTAGTTTCAAGCTTTGGGGCACGAGAAAGGGGCTAAAAAGCACATTTTTGGCCAAACGTTCTTGTTGCAAGATGCATTGAGGTATTGCCGCTTGATAGTTTCCTCAGTATTGTGTAATTCGTGTTTTACATGATGGGCAAAATTGTGAATTCTAGCCGAGTGGGTTTTGCAACAGGCCTTCAATATATTGTGATATATATATGTCCTGCATAGCTGGACGCTAAAGAAGACAACGATCAGAAACAGTGACACAGACGACGACAAAGTGGTAGCAACGTTTAGTGCTAGAAGAAGGTTAACGCTGTTGTGATTCTGTGCTTTGTGTGCTGCGTCAACCTAGACTAACCTTCGTGTACTAACCTCGCCACGTATCATCTTGGTGGAGGTGACCAAAGATCCCCGTGTGCACACATAAATCCATTTAAGCAGCCGAAAGCTGGATTTGCGCAGTGGCCGCCACCTACCTGGGATCACAACGCCAACAACGGCCACTATGACCACTGAGGCAGCTCCTACCACCGCAACAACATCGGCGCAACCACTCGTCCTCACAAAAATCCGCCACCCTGCGATCTTCAATGGCGAAGACAAGACAGATGTGGACGACTGGCTGGATGAATACGAGCGATGTAGCCGGAACAATCATTGGGACGCGACCATCATGCTGGCCAATCTGATATTCTATTTGGCGGGAACCGCTCGCACATGGTTTCAAAATCACGAGCATGAGCTGGTGACCTGGGAAATTTGCAAGCAAAAGCTTCACGACTTGTTCGGGAAGCCCATTGGACGGGCTCTCGCAGCCAAAACCGAACTTTCGTCTCGCGCCCAATCCACCACGGAGTCCTACCTGGCCTACATCCAAGACGTGCTCGCACTGTGTCGCAAGGCGAACAGCTCCATACTGGAAAGTGAAAAGGTAGGGCACATTCTCAAGGGCATCGCAGATGACGCGTTCAAAATCCTCTTCTGCATGGATTGCTCTACCGTCGAGTCGGTGCTTCAAGTTTGCCGAAGATTCGAGCAGGCTAAACAACGACGCCTGGTACATCGCATTGAGTGCCTTCCGAACACGGCAGCCACATCATCCTGCGATGATCTGGCTCCTCTGCAACAGCCTTCTCAGTCCGCAACAATGACTCGGATCGTCAGGCGAGAACTCGAGGCATTAGCTCCTGCACCATTCCCATCTCCAGTGCCTGACACCGTGGCCATGATACAGGCTATTGTCCGACAGGAACTTGCCAACGTCGGTCTTTCCTCCAACCCTCGTCACCATCGCATCCTGTTCCTGTAGTGGCTGCTGCAACCACTAGCCAAGCTCCCCCACGTCGCTACGTTAATCGCAATCCTGCAGAGTGGCGCACCTCAGATGACAGGCCAATTTGTTTTATTTGCTGTCGAGCCGGCCACACTTCCCGTTATTGCCGCAGTCGCACCTTCCCAACTCCTCGTTCCTATTACAACGCTGACCATCGATACTACTACGGACCTCGACGCTTCCCTGCCCAACCTGAACAGCTCCGCCCCGCATATGATGGACCTGGACACTTCCCTGCTCACCCAGATGAACCTCACACCGAAGCCGTCTCAAGTGTTCGTCACTCCAGCCGATCTCCATCTCCACGGTCTCGTCGATCTCGTTCACCGCTGCCTCGTCGCAACTCCTCCCCATCATACGCCGGCGCCCACTCGGGAAACTAGCGAGTGCAGCACCCGGGAGTGACGCTGCATTACCGACCCGGACTGCCAACTCGGAACTGACCCTCGCACCCAGACGTAACCTCATTGACATTTTTGTGGACGGAGTCTCAGTTTCTGCCCTTATTGACACTGGCGCCCACATTTCCGTCCTCACTTCCTCGCTCAGTCAACGCCTTAACAAAGTCCTCACACCCGCTTCCTCATCTACCGTTCGTGTTGCTGATGGCAATACAGCTACTGTGATTGGTATGTGTACTGCAAGAATTACCATTGCCGACCGCCATATCCCTGTCCTATTTACAGTCCTCACCAGTTGCCCTCACGACGTTATATTAGGACTCGACTTTTTAACTGTACATTCCGCACTCATTGACTGTTCTTCTGGACTGCTTCATCTGGACCTGCCACACTGTCCTGACAAACAGGCCTCTGATACTTCAACGCTCCGTCTCCGCTCCTCTACATTTACTCGTCTGCCACCAGAAGCTGCAGTGTACGTGCTCATGACGCCTTTCCCCTCCGTTCCTGATGGCGACTACGTTCTTTGCCCCGTAACCGACGTGACACTGCAGCGTAGAATTGCTCTCCCTCATAGCATCGTGCACGTAGAAATTAACAACGCTTATATTCCAGTCTTGAACTTCGGCCTTTTTGTGCACGTTCTTCCTGAGGGCCTTACTCTCGCCGAACTGACCCCACTGTCTGACGTCACAGTTGCCGCTCTTTTGCCTGACTCTACTGCTAAAGTGTCGACACGACCTGCACCGTCCCTATCTCCGGAGGCTCGCATATCAGGAATGGTTGCACCTAATTTGCGCCCTGACCGTGCTACAGCACTTACGAGTCTTCTGAATTCGTACAGCGATATTTTCGATTTTGGTGACCGCCCCTTAGGACAAACGTCCCTCATTACACATCGTATCGACACCGGAGACGCCCGCCCAATTCACAGGAGACCTTATCGAGTCGCCATTTCAGAACGACGCGTCATACAAGATGAAGTGGACAAGATGTTAGCAAAAAACATTATAGAGCTTTCGAGCAGTCCCTGGACATCGCCTGTCGTGCTTGTTAAAAAGAAGGACAATACCTGGAGATTCTGCGTTGATTACCGACACCTCAACAAAATTACAAAGAAAGACGTTTACCCGCTCCCCAGGATAGATGATGCCCTCGACTGCTTGCACGGTGCCAGCTATTTCTCTTCCATTGATCTTCGTTCCGGTTATTGGCAGATCGCAGTCGACGAACGAGACCGAGAGAAGACCGCCTTCGTCACTCCCGATGGCCTGTATCAATTCAAGGTGATGCCTTTCGGCTTGTGTAATGCGCCCGCAACATTCGAGCGCATGATGGACTCTCTCCTGCGTGGCTTGAAATGGACGACGTGCTTGTGCTATCTCGATGACGTCATTGTATTTTCTTCTACATTCGAGAGCCATCTTCATCGCCTTGATGCCATTCTTGGCGTCTTCCGAAGAGCTGGCCTTGAGCTGAACTCGAAGAAATGTAGCTTCGGCCGACGTGAACTCAAGGTGCTCGGTCACGTGGTCGACGCCCGTGGCGTTCAACCCGATGCAGACAAAATACGTGCTGTAAGTGCATTTCCTACACCCCGTTGTACCAGTGACGTGCGTAGCTTTCTTGGGCTTTGCTCCTATTTTTGGCGGTTTGTACCTAACTTTGCGGAGACGGCTCGTCCACTCACCAATCTTTTGAAGAGCGACGCTGCATTTTGCTGGGACCAAGAACAATTCGAAGCCTTTTCTGCGCTCATTGCAGCCCTCACCAACCCGCCCGTCCTGGCACACTTCAATCCTTCGGCACCAACGGAGGTACGCACCGACGCCAGTGGTCATGGTATTGGTGCCATACTCGCCCAGCAGCAGATGGGTCGCACTCGCGTCATTGCTTATGCCAGTCGCCTCCTTTCTGCGGCTGAACGGAATTACTCGATCACAGAACGTGAGTGCTTAGCCCTCGTGTGGGCCATTACAAAGTTTCGCCCTTACTTGTTTGGCCGCCCGTTCTCCGTCATCACCGACCACCATGCCTTATGCTGGCTTTCTACACTGAAGGACCCTACTGGTCGCCTGGGTCGTTGGGCCCTCCGCCTTCAGGAATACACTTTTTCTGTCGTCCACAAGTCTGGCCGGCTGCACGCTGACGCCGATTGCCTGTCCCGCAACCCGGTAGATCCGCCACCTGCGAGCGAGTGCGACGATGACATTTATGTGTTGGCCATCTCTGACCTTTCAAACATTCGCCATGAACAGCGCCTAGATCCCAAGTTTTGCAGCATAATCAATCGCCTCAGCACCGATCACCTTGATGCTACCCTTTCCCTGTTTATGCTCAACAACGGCACCTTATACCGACGGAATATGCGACCAGATGGCGTCGAGCTTCTGCTCGTAGTCTCCGAACACCTGCGTACCACCGTTCTTCAACAGCTGCACGACGCACCCACAGCGGGTCATCTTGGGTTGTCTCGTACGTACGATAGCGTCCACCGCCGCTTCTTTTGGCCAGGCCTCTATCGCTCTGTTCGACGTTACGTTGCTTCTTGTGACCGGTGTCAGCGACAGAAGAAGCCCTCGGCTATGCCTGCCGGATCCCTGCAGCCGATCGACATCCCAGTAGACCCGTTTTCCCGAGTTGGCCTTGACCTCCTCGGGCCTATCCCACTTTCTGCGTCGGGGAATAAATGGATTGCAGTGGCCGCGGATTATACCACGCGCTACGCTGTCACCCGAGCGATACCCACCAGCTGTGCAACTGATGTGGCTGCGTTTCTTCTCCATGACGTCGTCCTGCTCCATGGTGCTCCGCGCAAGCTGCTCACCGACCGTGGCCGTTGCTTTCTTGCTCGAGTAGTCGACGAAATTCTTCGGTACTGCGCCATTAAGCACTATTTTACCACCGCTTACCATCCACAAACGAACGGCCTCACCGAACGCCTCAACCGCACGCTCACGGACATGCTGTCTGTGTATATCTGGGATGATCACCGTGACTGGGATATTAATTTGCCGTTTGTAACGTTCGCGTACAATTCCTCTCGTCACGACACAATGGGCTACTCACCGTTTTATCTTCTATACGGCCGTGACCCTCCCCTTCCGTTTGACAGTGTATTGCTTCCCACCGCTAACGCCAGTTGTTACGTTCGTGACGCCATCGCCCGAGCTAACGCAGCCGTGGTATTGCTCGCAGACGACTGGCCTCCTCCCAAAATTCTCAAAAACGGCGCCATGATTCTCGCCACTGGGATGTCCACTACTCTCCGGACTCTCTCGTCTTGCTCTGGACTCCCGCTCGTAAAGTTGGGCTGTGTGAGAAGCTCTTGCCACGCTACGCAGGACCCTACCATGTTCTACGGCCAGTCACCCCTTTGACATACGAGGTCGCCCCTGTACATCCGCCGCGACAGTCCTCTATGCCACGCACCGAGATTGTTCATGTCGCCAGAATGAAGCCATACTACCCCTGCAGTAGTTCGTCCTAGTGCGCACCGGGACTGTGCTTTTCGTGGGGGGGTGGGGTAATGTGACATATATGTCCTGTATAGCTGGACGCTAAAGAAGACAACGATCAGAAACAGTGACACAAACGACGACAAAGTGGTAGCAACGTTTAGTGCTAGAAGAAGCTTAACGCTGTTGTGATTCTGTGCTTTGTGTGCTGCGTCAACCTGTACTAACCTTCGTGCACTAACCTCGCCACGTATTAATATGACAATATTCAAAAACGTCAAAAAAGGAACAAATATTGTTTGATAAAAACATCATGCTCAACTATTAAACTCTTTCTGAACATTTCTCAGTACGTCCTATATGTGTGTCAGACAGAGAGAGAAACACTTTATTTAGGAGTGCAAATTAAGCGCTCAACATCCTATATGTGTAAGCATATAGTTTGTATATGGTTTCTATTTCGTATATACAGCCGCCCACAGACTTAACACGAATGCCGGAACACGTGGCCTGGACTGCCGTCAGCTCCACGAAGCGATAATCATCAATGCGAGATAATGATCTCGGTATGTTTACGGCGGCTGACGATAGCTGGTGCGCCGCTAGCTTTGACTGCTTTTTTTCTTGTGCCTGATTATCGCGTGGACAGCGCGCTCGTCACGGGCCGTTTCGGCGCTTTTTTGCGCGCCGATGTAGCCTCCATGGCCCCGGAAACGCTCTTTTCAGTTTTCTTATTGCGGGAACAGAAAATTTTGCGCTAAGCTGCCGGAGCTCGCGCCTCTTGCGAGTTTTATTCAAATCCTGCCGACGTAACAATGTTTTCGGCTCTGTAGTGCACTTCTAAGTAAAGCTCTTATATGCGAAACTTCGAACAATAGTAAAAATAAGAGTTCTTATGCACAAAACGCTTGTTATGCTTTAGAACTCAGATTAATCTTTTATTTTAGGAAATAGTTTTGTTTATATCGTGTTTTCGACTTTTTTAAAAATTATTTACACGTTTACACGCACGCACGCGTGCTCTCTCTCTCTAAAAGAGAAAATATTCTGGCTTTTCAGCATGGGAAGGAAAAGAGTAATAACTTTTGTCACTGGCCAGGTGAGACAAGACAAGAAAGCAACAAGCACTTTATAAAACCATCTAGAAGCGAGTGGCTGCACCACCAGTGCTCTTCACTGCCTCTACGCGCTCCGATAGTCAGAGATAAAGCGTGTCCACCAGTTGCATGTCTGCCTGCAAAAGCTGCCACTCCTCTTGAATGGCAACCCAGATCAGGTCCGAAATGGTAGAAATGGAGCCTAAATGTCTGGAGAGCCTTGGTTTCATTATGCCCTAAACATTTTCGATAACTTTGAGGTCTGGCTGCGGCTTGGCCACTGCATCTGAATTACACCATTGTTGTCCAGGAAGGCTTGCGCCCCTCGAACAGTGTATATTGGAGCGCGATCGTGTTGAAACAAGTAAGAACCTTCTGGAAACGGCCCATCCTACACACATGACACCAAAACATTCTTAAGGATCTCGATTTACGCCTTCTTTGTCATCCTGCCTTGAATCTTGTGGATGGGTCCAAAGCCCTGGTAGCTCACGGCACTCCGGACGTTCACTGCTGTGCGCCCGCTTGAGCGCACGTAAAAGATATGCCGTTCCTCGCAACTGAAAATAAGCGAGCATTTTCTCTACTTTACTGGTATAAAAATATGTATAAAAGCATACCGGTAGTTTTCAGGACGACAAGATCTCTGACGCTGGTTCCATGGTGTGCAGAATATTGATTCATCGCTGAGTACGACGTAACATCAGTTTTCTAGCGTCCATTCTTCAAGGGCTTCTACGAACTCCAGCCGCTGGCGACGGTGCGGTGGGTGAAGTCGATGCTGCCCGGCTTTGAATTTCAGCATCATGGAGCCTTCTGAGTCCGGTTTCCTCACTGACGTGTAAGCCGAGCTCGTCGCGGATTTCTCGCGCCGTGAGGAATGGGTCACCAACTAAAGCCGCGACAATTAGATTCTCGGGCGTTTTTGCACGCTCCAGAACTCCACGCGGCGTCTTCCAATGTCCCTTCCTCCCTAAACGCCAAAATAATGCGGTTGACGGTAAAAACGGTTCGACTCATTCTTGCGGCTATTTCCTTCGGCTTATCGTCTGAGCCATATGCAACATGGCGGCACGCTCGTCTGTGGGCACTCTTCGAGGTATTTTCATAAAATGACCCTGAACATCATGTTTTCACACTGTACTTAAGGTCTGGCATCATCCGCTAATTTTGTTTTCATTGCCTGTCACCCTGCTTATAGCGGCATTATCGCTCACACTGCTATGCGGGTTCTTTTTGTTAGTTTTTGTGATGTGGCCATTACCACAATCCTACTTACCACAAAATAAATGGACTTGGTGCGTCCGCCCCAGTTAAGCACACGCGCATCAACTGGTCAGTATTGCAAAAGTATATGGAGGAGGCATGCAAAGAAGTCTTCACTGGAAGGTTAGAGGAAACTATAGCAAATTTTATGATGGTTGCTAGTAATCACATCTCTTCATCTAAAACACGCACTGACTTTGACATCGAATTAGAACGCATACGTGCTCTTTGGTAGCGAGCAGAAAGACGATACAGACAAATAAAGTGCTTAACTGATATGAGAGCGGCTAGACACTTGCAAAAAAATAAATCAAGTGAAGAATCGATAGACTGGTGGACGAGCGCTGGAAGTTTTTCTGCCGGCAATTGGATCCCCGAAAGCCCATGTCCCTCATCTAACGGACTGTGCGGGGCCTTCGTACGTCTCCACAGCAAAGACAGCAAGTCTGTACTTTGGCTCTATATCTAGATCGTAAACAGATTAAAATAGCAAACGACTACTGTAAGAAAATTGCAAGTGCAACGACTAACTCGGTTTCCATAGTGTGTTCCTCCTGCCTCACGGGAACCATCAATGGCTGTAATGTTTTCTCGCGAGGAACTCGACTATGCTCTTGCAAGATGTAGGCGTTCTCCTTCACCAATGCGAATTGGAATCACATACGCTGCACTGTTCCATTTTGGCAACGAAGCGCGAGAAGAGCTCCTCAAACATTACAACCCCTCTTGGCTCGACGGTGTTGTTCCACAGGAATGGAAATCTAGTCCGCTGATACCGCTACTAAAACTAGGGAAATCTGCTGTCGAGCTCGCATCCTACAAGCCAATAGATTTATCCAGTGGCGTGGGAACGGTCATAGAAAAAATGGTATTGACGCTACTTGAGTGGTACCTAGAGCACTATACAATATACCCCAGAACAATGGCCGGCTCTCGGCGGGGACGCTCCCCTACTGACAACGTCGTTTACCTCATGTCCACGGTTGAAGAACAGAAACGAATGAAACGTCTGCCCATGGCACACTTTCTTGATATTGCCGCGAAACTTTCAAAACTGTATTTATTGTTTTTTAACAGCCGCCGGCATACAGGCTTATCACTCTGATTCTGGACCGCGTATCAGTTCCGTAATCTTTGTTTGTTAATGCTCGATGTCGCGAGTCACACCTTTATCAGTTTCGTTGTAGCGCAAGATGCACCGAGATCTGTCTCGAAGATTCCGGCCACTCGGGTGTCTTTCCACAATGTTCCAGCCCGTGCTGGTAGCTGTTTGCGACGTTATCTAGATTGTTCTGTGCAGCCTTTAAATTGAGCGTTGACGAGTGTGATGAGCATTCTTTGTTCGACGATCGACGAGCACGTTTGTTTATATCGCCGCCGCCGAGTTGCTTAGTTCTTTTGCGGGCGCAAGTCAGCCCAAATAAAGAGTTTCTTTAGTGCAATCATCGACCCTTCATTTGTGTCGTCGACCTCGTCACCACTACGTGACATCTGATGGAGGTGCTGCCTTTGATCCTTCAAGCGAAGACTCAAGCCGCGTTACTGTCGCCCTTGAAGACCAGCCTACAGGTCACCGAGCCAGCCGCCGACTTCAACGCCTACAACCCGAACACGGTCTGCTGCCTGACCCCATTCGATCTCGGAAGGAATCGACGCTGACAATGGCCCAGCCTACAACACCGGTTGTTTTCGTCCAACCCCGTGAGCCCCCCTGCTTCCATGGACGACCGGATGAAGATGCTGGAGACTGGATGGACCTTTTCGACCGTGTGGCAGACCTTTTCGACCGTGTGGCGGCTGGAACGACGCTGCGAAACTCAAGCAGGTCTACTTTGTTCTTCAAGGACATGCCCGAGTTTGGTTCGAAAATCATGAGGCAGCTATGAAGGATTGGGACATTTTCAAGGAAGCGTTTTTGACTGCCTTTTTAAGCGTCGTCCGAAAGGAAAGAGCCCAGGCCCTCCTTCAGCGAAGACTTCAACTTCCTAACGAGCCTGTCCTGGAGTACGTTGAAGAGATGAAGCGCCTCTTTCGCCGCGCCGACCCTAACATGACTGAAGGTGAGAGAGTCAAATTTTTAATGAGAGGCGTCAAAGAATCGCTTTTTGCAAATCTTGTTCGAAATCCGCCAAAAACCGTGGCGGAATTTGAAACGGAAGCGTCTGCCATCGAGAAGACGTTGTACACCCGGATGCGCCACTACGGGCGACCACTTCGGCCAGACTACTCAAGCCACTACCCCAGCGCATCTGCAAGTGGAGAGAACCTTCGGGACCTCGTCCGGGAGATCGTGCGAGAGAAGCTCCGCCGATTGATGCCATCATCGCAACAACCCCAGGTGGCGACGCTCGCGGACGTCGTCCGTGAAGAAGTCCAGCAGGCGCTGGGCGTTCCTCAAGCGACGGCTACGACTGTTCCAGCCCAAGAGGCGACAGCAATGAACTACGCTGGTGCATTACGTCGCCCTGCGCCCCACGTGATGACTTTCCGAGCCCTCGCCGCTACCGTCCTGTTCCTGAAAACCGCCCCTTGGCCCCCGCCCGCCAAGCCTACCAACGACCCCCAAACCCCAGGAAGTGCGACGCCTGGAGGACTGCAAGCAACCGGCCATTATGCTTCCACTGCGGTGAGGCCAGCCACATTCTGCGCCACTGCCCGTACCGACGAATCGGTCTCCGCGGATTTGCAGTCGACGCTCCACGACCACGCCCAGGTGAAAGACCCCAAGAAATTGACAACTATCTGCGTAGCAGTGAGATTGCGCCACCAAGCCGTCGGTTCAGATCTCCATCGCCGTACAGGGCCCGCTTTGCGTCGCCAGGCCGTGCCTATGATGAGAGTATGCGCGGAGGGTCCCCAAGCCCGCGCAGGGGAAACTAAACAGAGCAACCTTTGGAGGTGAGGTTGCTCAACGGCGAAAAGACGAACATCCTCCGCCGCAGACGACCACTAACGACCACGCAGCCATTTCACCGCGGCTCCACATGACGTCATCGACGACAACACGACCAGAGTGCTAGCAGACACCACCGTCCAGCGAAGTAACAACGGTATGCCCCGGCCATGACCTGAAGAAACGACGGAGCCGAGATCGGACACTAAGGCCCACGTGCAATGCGAGGACGCGAACAAGTGACCTTGAAGTTGATATCGACGGTCGCAGAGTCACTGCCCTAGTAGACACCGAAGCTGACTATTCAGTCATTAGTGGACCGTTAGCCTCTCAGCTCAGAAAAGTTACCACCGCTTGGGATGGCCCGCTGATTCGCACCGCAGGTGGCAACCTAATTACTCCATCGGGACGATGCACTGCAAGAATAACCATAAATGGGCGTACTTACCCCACCAGCTTTGTGGTCTTGCAGCAGTGCTCCCGCGACGTGATTTTAGGCATGGACTTCCTAAATGAACATAGGGCTATCATCGACCTGCGATCCAAGCTCATCAAGCTCTCTGCAGACAAAGCCATTCCTGCTACGACGACGTCGATGCAACACATCCCTCTAAACGTCCTCGATGAAGAATTGACCGTCCCGCCTCGATCAATCATCGCAGTCTGCGTAGGTAGCGCAAACATCGAAACCGCTGAAGGCATCGTCGAAGGAAATATCCAATTACTCTTAGAACGAGGTGTCGGCATCGCAAGAGGCATCACAAAATTCCGGAGAAGTCAAGCTCAGGTTCTGGTAACAAACTTCACCGAAGAATACCGGCATCTCAACAAGGGCACGACGATCGCTTTTCCCGACGAATTAACGGACCTCAAAGATGTATTCGCCCTCCACGACCAAACGCTGGAAGACGCACCGGACCTATTCCGTCAGCCCACATTTGACATCAACCCGGCATTGACCCACAACAGGCAAGACCAGATTCTCAGTCTGCTTCGAAGCTACGGGGAGTGCTTCTCATCGTCATCGAAGGTACAACAAACACCACTGGCCAAGCACCGCATAATAACGGACGAACAGGCCCGACCTCTGCGCCAAAGCCCTTATCGTGTATCGCCGCGAGAACGCCAGGCCATTCGCGATCAAGTTGAGGAAATGCTGCGTGATGACGTAATCCAGCTATCGAACAGCCCCTGGGCGGCACCAGTCGCTTTGGTGAAGAAGAAATAAGGCACACTTCGCTTCTGCGTTGATTACCGCCGCTTAAATAGCATAACGAAGAGGGATGTCTACCCGCTTCCCCGCATCGACGACACCCTCGACCGGCTCTGCAATGCAAGGTACTTCTCGTCGATGGACCTGAAAAGCGGATATTGGCGGATATTGGATGCCAAGCTATCCGCTGTCCACTGACTTAGGATGAATGGTATTGATAAGGCAATCTGAACGAAGATAATCTAGGGCTACACGAAGACAGAAAAAGAACATGTAAAGATACCGAAAGTATACGAAATACATTATATGGCATTTAGAAACATAGATTCCTTTTGCAACAGAACAACTGAGGTTTCACTCACGCACTTATCTATTCCTAAATAAATGACGCCTTAAGAAGCTTTTTTGTCAGCTGTCCTTTAGAACGCTCGAGGACTTTTTTTTTTTTTTCAAAAAGTGGACGGCAATTTCAGCTCGAATAACGCTTAGGCATGTTGTTAGAATGGGATGATTTAAAGGGTGCAGAATGTTCCCTTAAGCGCTCATTAAGACATCGGCCAGTCTGTCCGATATACAAGCGGCCACATCTCAGAGAGATTTCGTAAACAACACCTACTTTGAAGGCAACAAGCTTAGTTGCATGTTTGATGCTACAGACTACAGACCTGTTTGATGAGGATCCAGGTAGAAAGAGATAAAGAAGATGGCTACACGGCATGAAAGAACACTGAACAAAAGTAGAGGGGGAAGCCTCAGTTCGCAGGTCGAGCCAACATTTTGAAAAGTGGACTTGTCTTCGTCTGTGCAGAGCGATCATCACTGAGAGGGGTTTAAATGGGCTTTTTCTTTCGAAGAAGAAAACCTGCTGCGGTTAAATACACTCGAACTCCCTATCAGTCACACAAGCAGAAGTTTGACTGATGTAGTTTTCACTGTTTAAACGCATATAAAAACTTCCATGAATTCTCGGAAATTGAAGAGGAGGAAGGGAAAGTGGTGACGCCCGCCTCACGCGACTTAACACATAGGGGGCGGAGCGGCCGCATGGATGCACCCAGTGAGAGTAAGACAGTGAGAGAGGGGCATGTCTGTTGCGGGCGTGGCGGCCATCACTAGGCAGCGTTGCACAAGCGTGTGTTAGTCAAGAGTGAGCAGTCATGTGTCTCTCACTCGTCCTCAACTTCAGCATCTCTCCCCTCGTATCAGTCACTCCTCAGCCTTCACGGACAGCAGACGTTCACACGCGGTGCTCCCTGGATCTCGGCTCCGAGCTGCTAGCAGCGTCCTGAAGCAGCTTGTGCTCACCTCCGCGCCTTAACTGGCGCTCGCCTTCAAGCGTGTTTCCCTCTCTCTTTTTCTCCCCCTATGATCCCACCCTAAACCTTTCGGCCGCAGAGCAGTGCATTGTAAAGGGGTACACTGTACCGGTTTTCGCTCTTTTCTGAAGACGGTGTAACGAAAGGTAAGGACGCGGTGGCGCCACGCATTTGCTTCGCATCCGTGTTCGCGTCGCAATGGATAAAGCCGGGCAGGAACTGCGGCGCAGGTTTGCCGTGGTGAAGTACAACGGCTACAAAGGCAGCGGGATCCTGAGTCTACTGATTCTGATATTGCAGCTAAACGGTGCAAGAATCTAGAAGCAGAAAGAATGAGGAAACGTGCCGAGCGTGCTCAGGAAACTGCCCAAGACACTGGGCGTCTTCGTGAAATGGATGCCGAAGCGAAGAGGAACAAACTTGCGGTAGAAACGCCAGGACAACGGGCTGGGCGATTGAAAGCGATTGAAAGGTAATGCATGGATAAGCAGTGCTACGCACCTACTTCGCATTTGATTAATTATGCAAATCGGCCGTAATTTTTTCTTACTTAGGCTTGTCCACTATTTCATCATTAGCCGAATCACCTACGCTATCCCGTACTTAAAGACAACTAAAGTGGAGAGAGATAAGGTAGACATCTTCATCAGAAAGGTGTCAAAACAGCCTTAGGTTTACCAGCGTGCACATCAACCGAGAAGATCCTCAACCTAGGAGTGTCAAACACCCTGGAGGAAATGTGCGAGGCGAAACTTATAGCTCAATATATCAGACTTACTGGCAGCAAAACGGGCAGATACATCCCAGAATAGCGAGAAGGGATAACCGCCATCCCCAAAGAAATTGTCATCAAATTAAGAATACCCCCATCCCAAGAAACATGTACCCCATACACAATGAGGAACGCAGGAGAAGTCGAGTCCAAAGACTCCAAACCTCCCTCCTCCAAAAACAAGAGCTATAGAGTACAATGATAGTACACAGAATGGCACTACGCTGCAGTAGTAGTCAATGACAAAGGCAAGGTAATCTCCAGCTGTAGCGTAAGACATTCTTCACCAGAGGAGGCAGATATGGCAGCGATTGCCCTAACAATCCCAAATCCATCCAGCAGAACAATCATCACAGATTCTAAAACAGCAATCAAAGCCTATTACAACGGTAAGGTGTCCAAAGAGGCCGGCAAAATTCTGCTAGCAGGCAAGGAGAACGTACATAACGACCTAATTAAAATAATATGGGCACCCGCCCATAGTGGACTCACAGCGAACGAGATCGCCAACGAGGTCGCCCGAGGACTCACCCACCGGGCCCCAGTGCGGGCAAACTACTCCCTGTCCAAAAAGCGAGACTTAACCACATACAGAGAAATTCTAGAACACTACAGAATGGCCAGG
>JAJIZL010060998.1:0-12881 GCA_023969395.1 Amblyomma maculatum
GCAGCGAAATTTCTTGTTCTTTTTGTTTCAGCGTGGTACTTATTGAACGCATTTAAATACAGAAAAGAGCTATGTACCTTAACTACATAGTAATTACTCTATAGCTGAACAAGTTGACTTGAATAAGCAACACCAAATACCTAAAACACGCCCTAACACTACTCCACGAAAACGATGGTAAAGAAAAACAACACATCCATAGCGGGAGCATATCCAGTTGACCGTCACTGTTTTCGTAAGTGACTCTCAGCTTATGCACCATCTGGCCGAAATCAAAACTGGGAAAACAACAGGCTCAGCATTCCGGTCCTACGAACGCGCTTTCCACACGCTTTGTGCTCTAAGGAAGAACATCATGTCAGAGGATTCATGGCCATGTTGGGTGGCCAATAGTTAACGCGCACTGTACGAATTCAGTACAAATACTTTCTTCGGCGTTCTTTGTAGACGTTCCAAAAGAATGCAGAAGCTGGAGTACGCTGCGATTCAATCTTGAGATACACCAAGTTCTTTCGGGAAAGTGTATGTATCTGTACATGTTTACAGGATAGACGCAATCGGCATTGCTGCAAGCAGCACAAAGGCATAATTTCGTGTAGTCGTCTATGCCTGCCTCCTGCACGAGGCCAAGGAGGAATACGTCAAAATATTTCTCCTCACAACATCAGGGCAATTTGTTAATCACCACTGCCTACACGAATGAAGCAAATCTCCATTAGTTGTAATGAATTAAATGTGCTTGCCTGACTAATGCAGCTGGTGTAGAATGCGAAAAATGGCATTTTGTCACCTCAATAACCTCGACCAGTATCTACCTGCGCAACGGATGTCAAGAGCAAAATATTCAGAGGCACGTTGATTGCCATGTTCGAAAGAACTTGTTAAAGAAGATAATTACGCCCACTCGTACAGGCTTTGAAATTCGTCACAAACAGAATGACCAAGGATACCAGACAGAAAGGAATAAAATTTTCGCACTTCTCTCGTTTATGTCTGCCACAAATACATGCTTTAATCCTCATGTAATCAATAATAATAAGCTGATATGCCGCAGCGATTCTAAATCACTTGAGATGATGATGACTTACTGCACAAACTTGAGATGATGGTGCCTTAGTGCAGAAAAAACGCTTACCAGAGGTACAAAAAAAAATCAAAACACGTGGCGAAAAAAAGGCGGCACATAAGTAAGCAAAGCGTCGATTGAAACAAACGACAATAACCTGCAATATCGATAAGCCAAGCCAATGAATAACAGAAAGGTAACAAGAGGTGGACATAACACAACGTATCTACCAAAAAAATAATAAGCGATTGTAAACACTGTGTATATATATCAACGAAATTCTAACTTCTTAATGAGCTTAATTTGCCATAAACAACTAGAAGCGCTAAAAAGTTTCTCAAAAGACATTTCGAAACCGCAGGTGAATACATGAGATAAGCTATAAATGAGTGAAACATGAAACAAAGGAGAGTGATGCAGGTGTTCGAACCAAAGTAAAAGTAAACAATTAATACGGCGAAACAATAACAAGAATTCTCCAAACAATGCGGCTGACATGGCTATTTAGAGAATGGTAGAAACTAAATATAAGAAGTCTCAGTATGAAAAAAGTTAACATCTAAATGAGCAAGAAAAATAGACCATTGAAACAAGGAAAAAGAAAAAGAAACTCGAAAGAAAATAAAAGGATGACATGTAAAGAGTGCCAATAAAATCAACATAAAAAATAAGTTAAAACAAGAAATCAATGCAATCTCTTCGCTTGAAATAAAAACAGGGGCTATGCTGACGCAATCATCCTTGAGCTTCGGGAACAGGTTGGCTTCCACTATTTCGCGTGTAAACTTACTATGGCATCTTTTCATAATGGTCGTATTTTCAAATAAAGCGGAACATTTTACATTGCTGCCGCATGTTTTGGGACGAGACACCTGTGAGATCGGTCCTGTGATCCATTAGTCTCTTATATATTCATCGGCATTCTGAAAAATATATTGTACCATATTGCTTTTTACTAACTTTGAGTGAGCAGGATCATAATAAAAAAAGAGTTTTTGATCTTTGCCTCGAAAGCCCAGCAAACATGATTAGGTGCGACAAAATGCGTTGACTCCAGAAAGCGCATGAAAATATTGTCTAGCACTTCATGAGTCAATTGTGCTTTTGCGCTTCCACTTGTTTATGGGTAATTGAGCTTGTTAAGAAGTGAGAACTTCGTCGATTCACACAGTAATTACCACTGCCTTATTTTTTTAGGCCTTCAGTTTTGTTGCGTTAAGATAACATTGCTTTTTCTGATATCATGGGCTTGGCTAATTGATACATGACCTTATTGTCGTGGGTTTAACTCAAACCTTTGTTTGTCTATGTGCCACCTTTTTTTCGCCATTTGTTGAGAATTCTTGTCCCTGTCATGGGCGTTTTTCCAGCGGGTATATGTCGAGTGGTTTGGGAAGCACCAAAATGGAGCTCCAGTGCAGAGTTTGGTTTTCCTGTTTTTTCCTCCGTGCACTGTCTTCGTATCGCAAGGCGCAGCAAATGACCTCCTATCTCCAACCCGCAGCTGAAACGACGGGGGGGGGGGGGGGGGTAATTTCTGCACGCCTACTCACATCAGTAGGTTCGTAGAGGTTACATTTACTGCCAATTTATGACGCCAGGTGGACATTCGCCGTGTGGTTCACGGAGCCCAGCCGAACCTTTGTTATTTCACTGCCGAAAACAGAAATCGCTCCACATCATCCGGCAGCAAATTCCAGTCAGCGGGATGCGCTAAGCCGCGAATCATAACTACACCTTTTTTTTTTCATCCTAGTTTGCTCCGTTCCTCCCGTCGCACCATCTGCCTAACCAACTTTGGCTATATTGAGTACATTCGGCCATAATTGTGCAAAAAAGGCACGACTGGAAATGCGATGCAAGTTTATTTTTTATCTCACTGTACGTTTATAAAAGGTGCCAATATCACCAAAGAGGTGTGCTCTAATGGTGATTTCTGCAAGAAATAGAGCCACAGAGACGAATTTAGTACATAAAATGTAGTCTCTTTTCATGCGTGTACAGCGACAGTTGTTAAATAGCAGGCCTCCTCGTTTCCACGAGTGAATAACAGCTTTAAAAGGATTGCATGGTAGTGTTCAAAGTACTTAAATACAGTAGGTCGTGCGACATCTATTGCGCACAGACTGAAGTTGATGGAGACGAAAATGTAATGCACAGCACGCAAATATTGCAGTTTGCAGGTTCTGCGGTCGACAGCGGTGATAGCTACGGTGTTGCTTAGGTCGCTCCCACAAGAAATGTCTGGTTTGATTCACCCCTCTCTGACGGTGGTATTTTTTCCTCTCAGCTTGGCATATGCACCAAGAAAACATCCTTGATTGGGCTAGATAGTTTGGAGTGCAGCTTTCGCAATAATTTATTTGGTATTCAACCTGGTTAGGCCGAATATGCAATATGAAAGCACTGAATAAATTACCCGTTCTAAAATGCGTCGACACGAGATTTCTACGGCTGTAGTAAGTTTTAAGCAAAATTTACATCGCTAATGAATTCTTCACTAACACCGATACACCGAGTTTGCCGCAAGGTGAGTGCGTTCACTGCAAAAGTAAAACGTCAGACGATTAACTGTATCGCTCTTTTATCTTCAGCACATCTTCATGATCACGAATCGAAATATTTTACAACCATTAGCAATGCTCCTTGAAGGTCTTCAACTTGCTTTGCAAAATAAAAATGTCTAAATCTCTTTTTTGCACTTTCATGTCTAGCACTACAACTGGTATCTTAGAATAATTTCTATATTGTTTTGAATAGTTTTGCCCGAACGGACAATGTTTTTGACATTTTGCAGAGAACTACGAATGTCGTGAGGTGCATTAGCGCCATATTCACTGCAACTCCAAGTGGCCCTGAAGGCCTGTTTTCGTTCGAAAACCTACTCGCATTCGAATCGCTCATTCAGGGGCGGAGAAAACTCTGGTGGTCTCGAGAATCTCCAGTAGACAACGGCACTACCTTGGCCGCTTTTCGACCGCCACTCCCCTCGTAAACATGGGGAATGTCTCATCGTTTCTGCTTTCCGTGGAATTTGTGCTGCGTGTCGGTGAAGCCTGTAACGACAACGTTCAAGATCACATTGGGCCGTAACGTCAGCTGAGAAACCGAATAAATCATTTAGAACGTTTCAGGAACCGGGTGTTCCTCGCAGCATGCCGCTTTACTAAGGAGACATTGGCGAAATCCTGACTAGACTGCCGCTGACGCCGAGCACTGGTAATCGCGGCCAGCCTCTCTCTCCGATGGTGCAGCTGCTGGTCGCGCTCCACTTCTACGGCGCCGGCACGTACCAAGAGGTTCATAGTGACCTACTCAATGAGTCACAGTTGACTGCGTGCCGCGTTGTGAATAGGATGTCGGAGCTTACCGCAAATACCTTGTTTCACAACGTGTTGTGAAGTTCCTGGAGACGACTTTGGAGTCATAGTTGATTCATGCCGCTGCGGTTTTGGGTATTTACCAAACGAAAACATGTGCGGGCATAAGTAAACGAAGCACGCTTTTCTGATCAAAAATAAAATCACACCTTCTGCACTGGAGATACGAAAACAATAATTGTCCAAGTGGAAGGGCACCGATGAGTACTACCGGTTTTTGCATACCATGACTGCCAGTTTCAATTATGCAACGCCTGAAAACTTTTAGAAGGAAATAGCGTGCTCCGTTTACAATTGTCCGACCGGTTCTCAAGTGAACACTTGAGAAGCCGCCAGTTCTGCAGCTGTAACAACGTATCCATGGAATCGCTCACAAAAGAACGGGTAAATATTATAACTGAAAGAATGATACATCCTACGCTGTTTGTCCTATCTGTCTTTATATGCTGGTGGTATTCAACGAAGTACACGGGTCTGATACAAACACTTTCTGCAAGATTCCGAATGAAAATAGCGGGATTCTTAACGAGTATAAATATTTAGTGCCACGCTCAGTGTATTTAAAATTTTCTGCCTTTCAATCTGTTCATTTTAACTGGTTTGAATTGCGAGAGAGGAATTCGTACATTGATGCGGGGCCCACAGCGAATTGCCTACAGTTTTATGAAACGGCCTTCAAACAATACAGGCTAGCTTCTAGAGGTCCTTACAACTTCAGCTGTTAGGAAATATTGAAAACTCAAACGTTGTTTTCGCTTTTGACTAAGGGTACATCATATACAACGCTTTCTTGAAGCATTTTGAAGAAGAATGCTCTAAACACCACAGCGTTTATAAAACAAAAACACTTAGATGACCATGTCTTATGCGGCCTTTTGCTCTCTGTTTAATTTTGTCGTGTTTAAACTGTTGTTGATAGCTTTTATGTAAACAACATTGCTGGCGAATTGCAACTTCCATATTTTGCCAATTAAAAGCACAGAATTCCCTTGCTTCCTCCCCCGCCCCTCTCTGGACCAAATGAGAACACTTCCTCTTTCTTGCTGTGTGACAGCTTCACCGCAAAAATCTCCATAGACTCATAAAAAGGTCTAAAAATATAAAAACGTAAAGCACTAAGCAAGGAAGAGAAGAATACAGTATTTAAAATTACAATAATTCTGAATCTCACTAAACAAACGAAACGTGAATGCCGGAAAAATTATTTCCAATTTCCGCGATTCACCAGCGGCAAATACAGGTTTCTACTACCTGCAATGGCACCTGGACGGCATTTCTAGCTTTAATATATTGTAAGGCGCGGTCTTCCTCAGTACGGGTTAAATCCCTTCTTTGGGCTGTGAAGGGGCAGTCTGCTGGACACAGTTGAGTCTATATTAATGTCAGCAAGTGGCGACAGGGCCTTCATGCAAAACGCAGAAAACCACTTGAAGCTGTTCCAGTGGCAGCCCTGGGGAAGCTGGATTGTGAAGTCTGTGCCGTTGTAGATGTCCAGTTCCCCTACCCTGCGGAGATGAAGCGCCATTTCACATTTGACTCACCTGCAACCATGTGTAAAAGCTATTTTATAAAGTAGCAAACATGGGCGTAATTTAATGAACATTAACTGGAAAAGGTTTGATTTGGTTTGTGGGGCTTAATGCCCTAAAGCGCCTGAGGCTATGAGAGACGCCATAGTGGAGGCCTCCCAAACGTTTGGCTACCTGGGGTTACTAAATGTGCACTGACATCGCACAGCGCACGAGCGCTTGGTTTTTGCCACCTCTGAGAAGCTG
This sequence comes from Amblyomma maculatum, assembly GCA_023969395.1. Classification (NCBI taxonomy): domain Eukaryota; kingdom Metazoa; phylum Arthropoda; class Arachnida; order Ixodida; family Ixodidae; genus Amblyomma; species Amblyomma maculatum. The sequence continues at coordinate 6,222 of JAJIZL010060998.1, forward strand.
CCGTCGAGGCCGGGATTCGATCCTGCATCCTTGAAAACAGTAGTCGTGAGCCCTGACAACTGCACTACTCCGCGGGGTCCATAAAAGGTGGTTTGTAAGTTGCGTCTATAAAATTAGGTAGTAATGCAACCCTTTGTTGCCATCAATTTGAAATGAAGCATGGATCATTGTTATCTGCCTCAATAACACAAGTACTTCCCTAGTTCTAATGTTTCAACACAGCGCTGCAACACGTTGGCGCATACAGATTACGCGGACAGTATAACAGGCGGAAAACCGATAAAAGGTCGTTTTACAGCGATGTCTTTTTTTGTAGTATAGTGTTATATAATGGTGGTGATCCCTATGTTCTTGTTATAATTCAGTTCGAATATTTTGCAGGTCATAGTTTTCCTTATTTTCTTTCCTTTTTTCAATTAGTTTTTAGACAGGACGTCTTAACGCGTAGAATTGCAGGGGCAGCATTTATTGTGTACGAATTTCTCTACAGCATGCACCTAAATAAATTGAATTATTTCATGCACCTGTTTGTTAATTGATATTGTTAGTTTTTATGTGTTACTAATATTTGCGATGAAACGCCTTATTCGAAGCACATCAAGAGGCAAACTCGGTGCTTTTGTTTCTCTCCAAGCACTTCGTAAACTGTAGAGTTTTTACTGTCTAGATCAACTCAAATGATTATATCTTGCATAAGTTTTGCTTTGTCCTTAGCTGCTTACATGATCGCCTGTTATATCTAAATTCCTTTCGTGAATTGCTGTGCAAAAAAAAAGAAAACAAGGAAAACCATAGGCAGCTGCAACTCTCCTGAAAATAAAGCTGTTCCTAAGGAAGCGGAAAAACTTGTTGATTAACATTATCAACAGTAATTTTTCTGTCATGATTTCTTATTAGGCTTTCAGTATTTATAATAATACTGAGTATGGAGCACTTGAAAATTAAATTGTGGGGCTAACGATTTTCCTAACGACCTGAAAATAGCTCAGCGGTCTTTTCGATCATTGTTTTGCTACGCAATTTGCGTTGCAAAAATAAGTGCATCTTTGTATTGAATAAATATTGCATGAATTCATTGTTGGCCACCTTATTGGAAAAATGATGAACTTAGATTCTTTCAAAGGAAATATGTCTAAGAGAGTAATAATATGATCATGAACTATAATACTGTATAAGTATATTCGCCTAATATAGGAGATCATTCTAGTTCATAGATAGAACATAAAAGAGCATATTCTTATGGTGGCTCTTTCATATATCAGTTTAAATTCAAGTAATACATTTATGGGCTCTCTGTCTAAAAGACTGTTAGAAAAAGGTACATAAATGAGTTAACAAATCAATTCAAATTTAGATTACTATTTTACCCTATGTATGAAATGTATCTTCAGAAAACTGGCACTAATTTTTGTATTCATACCTTTTTACTACCACAACTTTATGACGAGTATTTCAAACATCGTCAAAGATTCGCCCTAAATGAAATATGCAAACAATTTCCAAGTGCTTATAAGCTCCTATAGCGATACATGTTACAATGGCTTTTTATGACGTAGATCTTTTTTCTTACAGGAATGAATGTTTGATACGTCTAGTGCTAAATATATACCTATTGTCCGAACATTACAATAATAAAACAGTAAGTAACAGGTAGGCAATGTTCTCTTTGAAGAAAACGCCCTTAAGAACTATTCGTTATTAAAAAATGCGACAGCACTGTTAATCTGCACTGCAGGAATACGAAAGCCTGAGCGTTGCTGTTGCACAGAGTGCATCACATTTATTCTCATCATCATTATCAACTCAATGCACGGTCATTATCATCGTTACTGTTATCATTGTCTATATCAACAATTGCCGCGTCATTGTCATCACTACTATCATCCTAACGGTAGACAAGCCGAAGTATGATATACATTCAAGATCCCGGGCGTGGCGTAGTTTGTTAAAGCGCTCGGCTGGGGATCCCCGTGATGGAGGTTCGATTCCGGGTGGAGATGACTTTATTTTTCGTCTCATGTCATCGTGATTTGACTGATAGCTAGTGTAACCAGACGGACGTAGACAGCAATCGCTATTACAGGCTTTTTCCTTAAAAGCATGTAATCTGCGTGGATGATTAGACCTGAAGGCTACGGTGATAGTGAATGCAAACTCAAAGAGTTTGTATAAATGAAACAGCTGTGTTTTTTTTCCAGAAACAGAAATAGAGGAATAGTGGCTATTTATATCAAAATTGCTAAAGTACGGAATGTACAAGTACACAACATATGAATAAGGGCAGATAGTAACGTGTACGATTCGAAGTAACTAGCCTCCGAATGGGAGATTTCTAGTAAAACTAGTAAAAAGTAGATAAACCTTTAGCAAAACTTTGTGCGGACAACGTTTTGCAAAGGTGAGACATCATGATGCACTGATCTCGGAGAATGCAATTGCAGCTGTTCTGCTTACAAGCGGGCTCTAAGCCAAACGAGTAAAAATGGTTTGGGTGCAAAAGGCCACATGTGTGCCCAAGACACATTCGTGGCCTACCTACCATATTAGGACTCGAATCGCGAATGCGTATAAATTGGCTTTTGGGATTTTTCGTTGAATATGTTCAGAATATGGAGAGCACGCACACTTTGAAAAGGCAAGCTCCTAATGAAAACGCCAGGAAACTTATCTCACACAGTGCCAATCAGCCTTTTAATCCCACGCCTACCCATTGCATCAACTCCACCGCTACCCATCGTGCTCGTCTTTTGGCATCTTTCCTTCGAAACGCCCTTGAAACCTCCGTGTTGCCTAAACCCAGCTGTGACGCATCATCGAGGTTCGCAGATATCCATGGAAGCGTCGAGCTCTTTCTGTTTGTATACTTAGGTTTAGCCTTGTTAAAACTTACCTTATTTTTTCTCTTCTTTTAAAAAGAGGGTTTTTCATTTGCGTGCTCTCATTAAAAACTTCGTATTACAAGGGCCCTCTCAGGTGTTTCTGTTAACATTCTGGTAATTATTACAAACCTTAACACACTTGACCACATTTTTATATTCAATACAATGTATTCAGGTTATTAGGTTACGTCCGGATTAGTAGCTAACTGCCATTTTTTGTTCGGTATATGATTAACACCCATAACATCAAAGAAGGATCCACTGGATGCAGCTTGGATTGAGGCCAAGGTATTCTAACGACGTTTTGCAGTCCACATAGAATAATAGAGAGGGGGGAATTACAGGCGCCAAATAAGATGGGTGCATAAAAGCAGATTTTGGTTTGAACTAAGATAACATATTCTCACAAGAAAACGACAGATTCAATTATGTTAATAATAGTGCTAAACAACCGCGGTGGAGTGCAATGCATAATGAAGGAGAGATATGTGTTTCATATCTAAGATTAGGCTCATGCAAGTGCTACAGCTCTGATATTTTTTACTGGCAACGACAATCGTTTTTATTATGCTTGAACTATGTGGCTGATGATATTTGAAAATGATTCATTCGAGATGGAATGCCCACTAAAGCACCCTTTTGATCACTCTTACGGGAAAAATCCTGCCACATGCGCCATAAACATGACGCCGTAAGACGAAATGTTGACACCAAAATCATGGCGTTCATGGCGGCCTACGTCCTAAGCTAAATACTAAAATATCACTTGCCTAAAGCAGGACAGTGATTATAACATTTTGACTTTACATTGACTGACTGTTCCGCTACAAATCCCATGGAGTGAACGAACTGCAAATGCCCGCAAATTATACTCTGCTAAAAGAACTAGATGAGTCCGCGTTCTTAGCTGTTCCCATCGTAGGTGAGGAAAGTAAACGCCTGCGGACTCGCCGTCCTTGAGTTTTCCTCAGGGAATAATATAGAAGAGGAAACCACGGGCGCCAAATACGGTAGGGACGTAAGAGGAGATTTTGGTCCGAACTAAGTTAACAGATTCTCACAAGACAAGTACAAATGGAAACACGTTATTAACAGAGTGTTAAACAAGTGCAGTGGAGTGTAGTGGGTAATGAAGGAGAGATATATATTTCATATATATATATATATTAAGATAAGGTTCATCCAAGCGCTACAGCTCACACATTTCTTTGTTGATTATGACCATCTTGTCTATTACGCTTGACCTCATGTCGCTAATGATATTTGCAAATGGTTCATTCGAGGTGGAATGCTCACTACACAACCATACTGATCACTCTCACGGGCCATGCTGTATAAAGATGACACTGCAAGAGGAAAAGTTGACGCCGAAACCATGGAGTCCATGGCGGCTTAAGTCATATAGCTAAATATACAAAAACGCAGTTGCCTAAAGCAGGGCAGTGACCATAACATTTTACTCTTCCAGTGGCTGACGGTCCTTTACAAATCACATGAACTGAACAAACTGCAAATGTGCGCAGATTATACCGTGTTAAAAAACTTAGGCAAGTCCGCGTTCTTACTTGTTCCCGTCGTAGGTGAGGAATGTGAGCTCGTCCGCATTCGCCATGCTTGGCGCCGCCACAAAGTAAGTTTCTGCGCAATCAATCAAGACTGCTTAGGTTAAGATGTTCGGAGAAGACGGATTGTTTTCTAGAAAACACGGATAGGCCCCTAAAGAATGTTTTGCGAGTGTGAGCGGATTGTTTTGCGTAAACCTCCGGTTTATTGATGCACTGATTATTTTGAACTGTGCCATTATAATATTTTCGTATATTTGCGATTCCTCGAATATAATATTTATTTTTAAAAATTAGGCTTCTTGTTCTTAACTGCTGATCATTTTTTCCTTCTTGCTGTACTGCTGCCAGACCTGCTAATTGCGACGCTCCACACCACATGTAAGCTCTAATGCGACGCCCTTATTTGTCAAAGTGTTTGATGCCCTCAAACATCACGTCCCCTAATGTAGTGGAAAATATTAGCGGGCAATATAGAGCCCGTAGACAACGTCAACTTTCTCAACCGATGCCACCATTTTCGTAATTTCGTGGCTGACGATGGTTCATTGTTGAATCCAGACTGTTTTCACATTGCTATACAAGTCCGATAATAATACCGCGCTTTTCTCTTGGGAGACTAGCTTAAAAACGGAGATGATCGTAACATTATTCTCGAGACCTTGCAGCGGCATTCTGGGTCGGGGAAACCCGATGCTTCGACAGTGTTATAAATACAGATGTTATGCCCTATAGAAATGGCACTTCGAAATGCCACAATATGTTACAGCAATGATATGAGATTTCAGAGATAGTATATTAGCTTTACAATCTATGAAGCTGTTCAAACATGACGTCACCAACTGCATTCGTGGCACTACCGTGCCGTACAGCGCTGTGCGGATCCCTAATTGTTTAATCCTCAGTGAGTGCGAGCGTTTTAACTATTGTGCTTCAGAAAACAAAACCTTATTGTTTGTTTCGTGACCAAGCTTTAGTTCCGAATGTCGATGTGGACAAGAGAGAAAGAGAGAAAACTTTATTTCAAAAAGAAAAAGAAAAGAAAAAAAAAGGGGGGGGGGCAGTGAGTGGAGTCTTCATTTCAAGATCCCAGTGGCCTAGGCTGCCGCTCTTGCCTGAGTTACCAGCCTACGCTGGGTCTCTAGATCAGAGCATTGCAGAGTGGCCTCCCACTGCGCCTCCGAATGGTGCATGTTTATGTGTGGAGGTTTGGGGCCTGTGCACCCCCATGTGACATGGTAGGTGGTGGGCTGGTCATTGCACCAAGGGCATATGTCTGTGTAGTGTTCTGGGAACATTATGTTGTATTGATGTAGGTTGGGGTAAGTGTTGGTTTGAAGCTGTCTCCATTCCCGCATTTCTTGTGCATTTAGACCCTTGTGTGGAGGGGGATAGATCCTACGTTGTTCCCGTAGGTACTTAAATCGCGCGCCGTAAGTCGCTGGGACAGGAATGCTGGTTGTGAGATCGGGATTAGTGGCCGCTCGGTTTGTGTGACCTCGAGCTAGCCTATCCGCGACCTCATTACCTTCTAATCCAGAGTGCCCCGGAACCCAAGTGATCTGATGTTTGAGCTGTGAGGTTGTAGCCAATGGGTTAGTTGTGAAGCGAGATAATTTTTTAGGTATTCTGCCTGCAAGGAGGAGCCGACACGCCGCTTGTGAGTCGGTGATTACATGCAGCTCTCGATTGGTAGCGTCTCCGTAGGTAATGGCCAGTACGATCGCCGCCACTTCCGCTTCTGTGATAGTAGAGTGCTGGATGGACATGCTGGAGACTTCTGTGTATGAATAGCCCACCACCACAGCTGCTGCTGCGTTCGGTGTATGCTCGTATAGAGCGGCATCCACATAGACAGTTTTCGGACTGCGTTCCACTGCACGTTTAAGATAAATCACTCGGGCGTGTCTTCTGCCTTCGTTGTGGACTGGAGACATGTTCTTTGGGAGCGGGGACACATATACTCTTGCCCGGTACGGAACAGGAATGTTAGTCGTTGACTGTATAGCTTGTACGTCCGAAGGATAGCCAACGCGCTCGAGAATGAGCCGGCCAGTCTCAGTTGACAGAAGGCGTTCCCTTTGGGACAGGAGGACAGCCTCTTGAATTTCTTCAAATGTGTTGTGCAGTCCAAGAGCTTCCAATTTGACGTTGGAGGTGTATGGTGGGAGGCCTAACGCGTTCCTGTAAGCTGCACGTATCATTGCGTTTACTTTGTT
>JAJIZL010061006.1:5488-37956 GCA_023969395.1 Amblyomma maculatum
GGCGACAGTTGCCATTCCGTTTCAAAGACCCCGAGTGATGACGCGACAACCGCATAGCCGGCAAGACGGCGACAGTTGCCATTCCGTTTCAAAGAGTGCGCTCCGTTGTTCCACCCATCAGCGAGATGGAATTCATTTTAACAGAAGGGTGGGAGCAGAGATCGGCTGGCGCCTGGCAGGCAGGGCAGTAGCTTTTTAAGGGGGTCCGCGAGGACTCCGTGCACAGAGGTAGTCAGAAGTGAAGCAGAAGGCTTAGCCCCAAAAAATGGTAAGGAGGAGGTCGAGAAAGAAAAGCACAAAAAAGAAATTTAACACTACGATCAGCTACATAAACATGCAAGGAGATAGAAAAAGAGCGAAATGGCTAGAGATAGGACAGCAATTGAAGGATAACAAAATAGGTGTGTACGCTCTTTGCGAGTTTCATCTCAGGGATCTAGAAGATCCACAGTTTACAGAAGGCTACGTCTGGGAAGGGTACAACAGAATGAGAACGGAAAAAAAGGGTGGAGGGGTATGTATGTTGATACACCAGGGAACAAATTGGCAAAGAATTAAATCATCTTGTAAAGAACATATCTGGGTATCAGGAACAATTACCGGCATAAGGACATGGCTAGGGGTATTTTATTTAGGAACAGGACACCAATGCAGGCAAGAAAACAAGGATCTTGTTGAATGTCTCAGTGACGACATAAGCCAGTTTGGAGGCGGGGCCAATAATAATCTGCTGGGGTACATGAACGACAACATCAATGATCTGGATGGATGCACGGATTGTAACGGGAAGCTAATGCAAGATTTCTGTGAGCGACACGATCTAGTTATATTAAATAGAGAAACAAAATGTGAAGGCAAATCATGTGGAAATTCCACAACAGGCAGACGACCATTGACTACTGTCTAATGTCGCAGGAAATTTATAGCAAGGTCACAAAAATGGAAATAGACGAACAAGGGGAGAAGTCTGGGATGTGATCATAAACGTATTAGTCTGAAACGTATGAAAAGAGAAATGGAACTTAGACAAAAAGTAAACGCAAAATTAAACGACGATCAAATAGCGCAGATAAAAGCAGACATAGAGGAAGCAATAGAGAAAAGCCCCATTGAAGACTGGGATTATGAACAAGTAGAACTACTCATAAGGAGGAAAATTAAGGAGTTTAAAGTAGCAAACCTCTTTAATGGAAAGAGTAAGCCACAAGCTTGTGGAATAAGGAAATCAGGGAAGTTATTCAACAACGACGGGCTGCTTCAAGGGAACACCGAGTGGCAAAGGAAGCACAGGTATCTCAGGAGGAAATCGACCAAAAATGAGAATCATATCGACAAAAGAAACTTGAGGTACAGGCCCTCATCCAAAGTAAAAAAAGGCAGTCCACCGATTACTGGATGGTTGACATACACGATGCGTCTAGAGGCGAAGTATGAAAATTCTGGAACCATATAAGCTGGCTAGGGAAGGAGAATCAAAGAAAGCAGGATCGGATTCAAGATAACGAGGGTATTTGTTTAAAGGGAGACAGCGCAGTGAACTACATTACATCAGTTATAGAAGAGTCGTTTAAGAGTGACAATAGGGTAATCTACGCAAATCAGGAAGCAACACAAGGTAGCAGAATGCAAAGCAGCTTAGAACTGACCAATATAAAATGGAAAAAGGCAGAAAAAAATATTCCTAAAAAAACATCCACAGAAATGGATGGGATTCCGATCAAGCTGATTAATTAACTCTGTCCAAAAACTAAGGAAACGTTGTTAAAAGCTCTGGAAACGGTCATAACGAATAAGAAAATTTCTGACGGCTGGCGGCAGAGTAAAATGAATTTGATTTGTAAGAGAAAGAAGAAAGGATGCACGTAAAATCCTACAGGCCGATTACCATAACATCTGTTATGTACCGGTTGGCCATGCAGGCGGTGAAATTAAAGGTGCAAACATGGGTAGAAAGTAACAAGATACTCGGAGAACTTCATAACGGCTTTAGAAATGGTAGGCGCTTAGATTATAGCCTGTTCGTGCTTACCCAATGCATTGAAATATCTAAAGTGGAAAATAGACCATTGCATTTGGCCTTCCCGGACATAAACGGGGCGTACGACAACGTAAACAGGGAACTCCTGGGGAACATATTAAAAGAAGAAGGTATCGGTTATGAGATAATAGAGTTCCTACAGGACATTTACCGGGATAACAAAGTAGAAATTACATGGGAAGGGATAAGAAGTGCGGAAGATGTCAAAGTATGCAAAGGATTAAGACAAGGCTGTCCTCTATCATCGCTGCTGTTCGTGCTTTATATGATAAACCTGGAACGGAGGATACAAGAGAGTAACCTAGGTTTTAACCTGACATATAGATTAGGTGGAAAGGCGGTGGAGCACCGCCTCCCCAGTTGGATGTATTCAGACGATATTGTGCTGCTAGCTGAGAGTCTGGAAGAATTGCAAACTCTAGTTAAGTATTGCGGAGACGAAGGGGAGGCTCTAGGCTTCAGATGTAGCGCAATTAAGTCGGATCTGATGATTTTCAACGGCTCAACTGATCAGGGTCCTAAAATACAAGGCTATTAAATACCCAGAGTAGCAGAATATAAATGTCTAGGGGTATGGGTAAACGAAGGATTGGCATATATTAGAACGTATGAGCAATCATTTAAGGGCAAAGGGCGAAGGAATGCCGGGATAAGAAAGTATAGGGCATTGTAGGGATAAAACAGGTATGAGGTTTTGAGGGGTGCTTGGAAAGGAATTATGGTGCCCGGTCTTACTTTCGGAAATGCGGTTTTGTGCCTAAAATCAGGGGTACAGTCGACATTAGAAATAAATCAGAGATCCGTTGGACGATTAGCACTAGGTGCGCACGGTAAAACCACAAATGAGGCGGTACAGGGAGATATGGGCTGGGCATCTTTCAAGGTACGGGAAGCTGAGTAAAATATTATATGAGGAACACCTGAGGAAATTGGACAGTACAGACGGGCAGCTAAAGTATTTAAGTACCTGTACTTAAAAAGCGTTGACTCACAATGGAGGAAAACTAGGAAACTAACTAGTAAGTATGCTAGTCACAAGGAGGGAGAAATAAAGAGCATTAAGCAACAGGTAAAAAAAAAGGTAAAAATTAGATACATTCGATGGAAAAGAAAGAGAGTGTGGAATTCTTTCGAAAGTGGAAAATGCAGATCAGAAAGGAAGCTTTCTTTTATAACTCAAGAGGCAGTGCCCTACTTTTTGAAGCTAGATCAGGGTGCCTTAGAACGCGCAGCTACAAAAAGACATTTAACAATAAAGAGGACGCATGTGCTGTATGTGGTAACTCCAGTGAAACAATTGACCATAATATACTCGAATGTAATGGTATCCATCCAGAAGTTGATGCAGGCGCAGTTACTGTTCCTGAAGCTCTGGGATTTGGAGATACCAGTGGCCGGGTGAATAAACCGGCGGTGGAAACTAGCAAAAAACGACTGGAAGATTGGCGGCTTAAAAGCAGAGAAGTGACATAATGTTAGTAATGTAGAAACAAAAATTTAATAAATAGAATGATGGTTTAGTTAACCAATATAAAACAATAATTAAGATAGGAGAAAAATGAGCATGATAGCTACTGCTACCACCCCGTTTCAAAGGAGACGCTCCTATATTCCATCCATCGAGTCAACGGCTGTTCGGCTCGGCGTTCGGTGGCACCGCGCATGGAAAATACTTTTTCGAGAAATATCCCATGTAAGATATCCAATTTTTTCATTGCTATTTTATAAGGCCTTTGTGTATACTGGGGCAAAATATTAGCCTCTTAGATTGAGTAATTTTTAAATTACAAGCGTTGTCTTACACTTCAATGTTGCTGGAGGCTGCGCAAGCCATGTGGTAGGGAGATTTGTCTTTTTTTAGCATGTTTATTACCTTGTTAACTTTTTAAAAGTAGTTCTGAAATGTTCGCGACTTGATTTCGATCATTTTGCAGCTTATTTCAAGTGAAGCCGTTGCTGTTTTGCTGAGTTGTTACTAATTTCCTAAGGCGAACAACTGCCTGGCATCGTAGTTCTAAATGCGAACTTCGGATATTCCAAAAACGCACGGAGCGGCGCGGAGCCGTCGCGTGGCTCGCTCGGCCGCTCGGGATTCCTCGGTCTCGGGCGGAGCCCGGACAACGGCATATTTTCTCGTGTTGGTCGGGTTGGGCGGACACCCCGACCCCGAGCTAATGCAACTTTTGTGAAGGTGCGATAAGCAGCGCTAACAACGTGAGTCGCGCGGCGGCACGATGCGCAGTGGGCTGAGCGCCACAAAAGCATTGCCGCCCGTGGCTGTCGCCCAGGTTCTGGGTTCTGAGAAAATTTCGCTTGTCGCACGGAAGCAGCTTGCGAGGCACCTAATCACAAAAGGCTTTGGGGTACTCACCCTCCATTCTGATTTTTTTTTTTTACGTACGAAGTTTGTTTCCCTCGTCTGGTATGAGGAAAAAACCTGCAGACGGTTATTTCGTCTGATCCGTGCATAGCATATCAGCGTATCGACACGGTTTAGTGAAACCTTGGTAGGGTAGTAAAGCAACAACAAGAAAAATGCCTGTGTGTCTAAATATTCCTAATTTTCAAACGAGCAGGCGAAAGTCACTGCTTGCAATCATGTCTGCATCGTACTGTAGTAGCGCACCGCTGTGCTGGGAGCTGTACTTTTTTTTAACGCGATGCGTTACGAAAATTTTCATCAGTGTTTTATCATACCGGTGCTGTTTTGTGCAAGAAACTGGATATAGCGTAACTGTACTCCCCTTCACCGAACGACGAGGCGGCGATAACAAAGCAACGCTGAAAACGCGTCTCTGTCGCTGACTGATGTTCGCTCCGTGCGGTGTGCACCAGTGGCAGCGACAGGCGTTGGCGTCGCCGTGGCGCGACGCATCGCCAGAGATTGTCGCCTGTTTTTTTCTTACTGTATCGTCGCTTCAACTGCAATTATAGCATGTCCGGCCAGGGTCGAGCCTTAAATGTGAGCGCCGGGTGGGCTCAGGCAATTTCAGTGCGAGGCCGGGCTCGGGTTTGTAGGCCCGTGCAGACCTGTAGTCGCGTCGTTTGGGTGGCGCACGTTTGGCACCCGTGCCAGCTTTTATTTTTGTTCTTCGCACCGTTGCCTTTGTTTTGTAATCATATATTGGCTTTAAACGATCTGCTGGCGTTTTGCTATATGATTGCGTGCTATATGATTTTTGCTTGCTACATCACTTTTGCCCAAGGCTTATTTGTTTGGGAGTCTTGCCAACAGTATGCACAAAATAATATCCCTCGTGGCCTTGGCAGCGGTTTAAAAACTAGTGCTATATTGCACTGCTTTATTTCAGCAGTATACGACTATTTCAAGTTTAGGCAAGATTGAGTGAACCTGTGGTGTATTAGTATAATGACCGACATAGCTTATTGAAATGACAAAGTAGTTGTCATTTGAGCAACACTCGACTTGGAACGTGCAGGGGCTTGAAGTAATAAAATATATAGCGTACTTGATCAGATTTGCTTTACAAGAAATCGCAAAAAGCATGTATTCAGGTTGCAAAAAAAACCACTCAGTATTTCTTAGGCCATTTGCATTGCACTTTTCCTTCACTAAAGCTGCCTGCACTGTATGTAATTGTTCATACTGATGTGCAATTATTGATTGCTTGTGCATTGCTGGTTGCTACACCGCCCTCAACCGTGTAGATCGATGTAATATTACTTTGACCTAAACCAGGCTAATTACTTTGCCCAAAACAACAATCATAAATAGTTCTCTCCCCAAGCCATTGAGATTTTCCATTAGCTCCTAACTCACTTTATTCGCAGATGTAATGAATTTATTTTTCAACCGTAGAGCAAGACAAAATAACGGCTTGAGAGGCTAGTTGGTGCATCATCATATTCAGATATGTGGCGCGTGTGTTGTGGATCTTCTCCTGTGTTTGTCTTTGTTTGCGCCACATATCTGAATATGAGTAGAGCAAGACATTTACTGAAAGGAGAACATCATGAAGTAATCGTTTAAATTTTGTCATTTCTAGAGAACATTTTGTTTGTTTTTGCATATTCTTCTGACTTCGAAACACATCAGCAGGTTTGCTTACAGTGCAGGAGGGGTGCGCTGCAAGACAAAACGAAATTATTAGTGCGAGTGCTAATTCAGGGATGCGTTGCTTGGGCATTTATTGCTCTTGTATGTACGCATCTTTGCCTGAATACTTGCCAGGGCTTTCCCCATCTTTATTGGCAGGGATCTTGCCGCTCCCCTCTATGGGGGACTGCCCATTTCCAACTACCTGCCCAAAACCAACCCATCTCCTGGGCTTCAAGTGTGTGATAATCAGGGACAATTATCTGTCTGATGCGACCAGTGACGCCATTTAAGTTACGCAGTGTACATCACTGGTCCATTTGTTTCATTTCGGGATGTTGTCACCCCGTTATATTCCCTACTCATATTTCTTTTTCAGCATTTGCTTGCTACCTCTGCCAAACCAAATAAGACGTATAAAATTTTTCCGAACTCCCGCAGTCTGTGATAGCTAGGCCAAAAACAAAAACCATGGAAGACAGGTTTTGTATGTCTTAAACAGAAATTATCTCCCGATTTTTTTTTCAATTTTCCTGTCTGGTCAGATGATGTTTTAGTGAACTGCCACATGACCAAGCAAATTGCAACTGTAAGTGCATTGAGGAGTGATGCGTTGGAGAACGCATATGGATCTTGTGTTGCTTAGCTGCTTAACTCCAAATATTCTCCTCTGTCAGACAAGATATTTTTTGGAAACCTGGATAAGCCAGAAGACAATAGATTGCATTGTTAGAAGCATTGTTACTTGTTACACGTGCGTTGCGCCTCTGTATACATGAACTCGGCAGAATTGGGTCGAATAAGTCTGTCGAGTGAAAAATCAGTTGTGGGGTTCATGTATACACAGTCGGGTCGAGCAAAATAGGCGGCGGAGCGGGTCGCGTTAACTCGCTTGCAGGGGGTAGGTTAACTTGCTTGACCCTCTTGTCTAAAAGCATGAAGACGCTGTTGAGTCAAGGAGTCGAATTATGGGGAACTCTGGGATCAAAAAGTTCCCGGAGCGGCGAGGAGCCTCAGTGAAGTTGAATGCTTTTTAGCGCTCATCATGGATAAAAATATTGGTCGAAGCTCGATAGTAAAAGGCAGTATAATCAAATACGGGTAAGAAACTTGGACAATAACTTCGAATCTAAACGCTACGCGCTGCTGCGATACTTACTCGCTTAAAAGCAAGTTCATGTACATACAAACCGGATCGAGTAATGGTGACTTCGCTTATTCAATGCTGACTCGAACTGCCACTGTGGAGTCCATATATACAGGGCTATTGTACTTGTAATTTTAGGTATACTGATACTTTTTTGCATATGTGCTGTTTTGTTCTGCAAAAAAAAAACTAATTCTCCAGACACAGTCTTATTTTTAATTTGAGTACAAAATATTGTTAATTTAAAAAAAAAATAATTCGTGAGACTGTTGAGAAATTTTGATTTTGAAAAATTCATAAAATAGCAACATTGTATAGATATTGAAATATAGAATGTGTGGGAAACAACTTTTTCTCCTCAAGAATAAACTGGTGTTTCAAGGAACTTGTGATTGGGTGAAAATGAAAAATCACTGTCATGCTAGACGTATCTTTTTTGTGATCATATAGTCACATAAAGCATTACATTTTAGGTTGTGCTTAAGCAACGAAAATAATTTTTCGCCTCAGATATTCAGGCAGATTGCTGTTTTCTATACCAACAACTACAACGAATTGGTTTGAACAAATCAGAGATGCCCGAGCACCACACCTGGTACCTAAAATATGGAATGAGCCATGTATGCCTAATTGAAAGTAATCTTGCGCATATAAGTTTGCCGATGATATGGCTATGTGATTAGCTGTTAAGAGGGAAAATGTATATCTGATATGCTGCTAGTTGATATAGGAAGTATGCAATTATTGTTCTCAGATCTAGCATAACATTTTCCTGCCTATGCAAAGTCCATTTCTAGTACTTGCTCATTGCAGGCTGACTGTAATAATATTAGCTGAACCAGCAACACCGTTTGCAAACTACTGCTTGGTACAAGTAAGGCAATTGTTTATAGTAGAATGCAGCATGAAAAAGAAGATGTGAAAATTAAAAAGCTGGAACTTGAAATGGTATGGTTGCTGTAAACCAAGCAGATGTGTCTCATTCATCACTGATCTTGATAATATATTATGCATGCACAGGCTTGAGAATATCTGCAATGTGCACAGCTCCCTCATTTAGCTTTTTTGTGACTGAAGCACGCAGATTAAAGATAGTTGAAGATAGTAGGGCAATATTTTTTTTTATTCTGGCCGCAGTAATGTGTTCCTGTAAGTGGTGTAGTGCAGAAAAATATTCTTTATTTTGTTTTTTAATATCATCAAGTTTTGCATGGTTAGTAACCACATTGTTTATTGCAGGATTTTTCAAAAGTGATAAGTCCTGAAGTCTGAACGGTCATATTTACTGGAACTGGTTCTACATGAACACTAAGCTTCCAGCTGAAGCTGTTGATTGGCCGAAATCAGGTTTTTCCTCCCAAATATCCTTCGTTTGTATGTGGGATGCTTATTATTTTGCATGTATTTTTATCATTCCTACGTCATACGATGCTGCATGTCCTTGCAGGCCTACAGAACTGTGGCGAAATGCTCTAAAAGAAGAATGTGTGGCATTAGGACTTCAATATATATTTCGTACACAATCATACAGACCACGCAGACTTCAAATATGTGTTTAGATAAGTGTTGAGAAGCTTACTCTGGATCTTATGGTGATATACTTTTTTATGTGGAGATGTCTTTTGTAAGACCCATGGGTCAATCTCCTCAACAAACTGTTTCTAAAAGGTTCTGCTTCCTGCGATGTGTGCAGCTTACTAACTGGGCCATGTGCTTCCCCTGGCCCCTCAACCTCATCACTTGATCCATCGACCCTTCACTGCAAACTACTATGCTCAACAAAGTCCACTGCCTTTTCCATCCATCATGGGCCCTGCTCTGGAATGCACCCATGCCCAGCCTCCTATTCCTGAAACACGTCTTGCACTACAAGGCTGCAGTGCATCAGCACTGCTCCTCATGCCAGCCATTCCATCAGGATCAAATGCACACTGCACCCCATCACCTCTCCCTGCACTACCTGGCTATGTGCTGCTTAGTATCCTGTTCCCAATCACCCTTACTAGCGCCTTCCATCTTGACCCAATGCCTCCTCTTCCTGCACTGCATTTTGGCCCTCTGATATTCTTGCGGCATGTACATGTATATGAGCTCTCAATAAAATGTTTTCGGAAAATGTTTTGTTTGTTTCATTTAATTGCATGATTTTTATCGCTCCTTGGCAGATGACATGCAAGATGGTATTAGGAAATGACTGCAGAGAAAACCACAGTTGTCAGACTGACAGTTATTAAAAGAAAATGGCAGCAGTAAGTAAAGGGTAAGGGTGAAATAATTTTACATGGCTAAAGGTGGCTTAACAGTGGCAGTGCCAATGCCACGTTTACTAATGAATAATTGTTGCATGCCGATAAATACCAATATGTCATACTAGCGGCACGGCCGGTTTATCGCCTATGTTGGCTGTGCCAAGACCGGTGCAATGTTGATATATATGTCGGACCAATATATTGTCACGTCTCGGTAGAACACCAAGGAGAACCTAGCGGTAGATGGTTTGAATGGTGGACCAGAACGAGTCTTGCATTTAAGCTTCTTTCACTTCCAGGCTCGCGCTTGTCGTCTCAGGTGTCGTCTTTTGCGTCGTCTTCTATGCGTGATTTGCCCCCTCCTCAGGAAGCATCGTCTCGGTGAGGTCCGTCCGAGTTGTACGGCTTCATATGCACAACGTGGACGACGTCTGCTTGTTTCTGGCGTCGCTTTGATGTCGACACCTCGTCTGGCACCACCTCATAAGGGACGTCAGTTAAACATTGCTGAACAACATAGGGCCCGAAGTATCGCCGCAATAGTTTTTCGGAGAGTCCACGGCGGCGAATAGGCGTCCAGACCCACACTTTGTCGCCAGGTTCGTACATGACATGTCGGTGTCCATGATTTTTGTGTCGTGCATCATGCTCTTGCTGATTTTTAATCGGCACACGCTCTAGTTGTCGAGCTTAGTCTGCACGCTGAGCGAATTCCTCGGCGTCCTGATCAAGATCATCGGTGTCGGCATTTGGGAGCAACATTGCATCCAGCATAGTTATTACTGGTCACCCGTGAAGGAGGCTGAATGGTGTCATACGAGTGGCGTCTTGGCATGCCGTATTGTAGACGAATGTGACGTAGGGAACAATTTCGTCCCAATTCCTGTGGTGCACGTCGACGTATATGCAAAGTATATCTGCGATTGTCTTATTAAGGCGTTCCATCAACCTGTTGGTTTGGGGGTGATAGGCTGTTTTTTTACGATAACTGGTACCACTGAGGAGGAGAACGGTCTCCAAAAGTTCGGCCGTAAATGCAGTTCCTCGGTCAGTTAATATTGAGTGCCGGAGCGCCATGCCTAAGGACAATGTTCTCAACGAAGAATCGAGCTGCTTCGGCGGCGGTACTCCTTGGCAGAGCCTTGGTCTCCGCGTAGCGGGTTAGATAATCGGTGGCGACAATTATCCATTTATTCCCGAATGTGGACGTCGGAAATGGTCCCAGGAAGTCCTTGCCGGTTTCTTTAAAAGGTGTCGTTGGCACTTGAAGAGGGTGGAGTAGGCCAGCTGGTTTTACAGGGTGTGATTTACGGCGCTGGCAGTCTATGCACGTACGTACATAGTGTTTCACTGTCACCGGCAGTTTTGGCCAGTAGTATCCATGCTGTACTCTAGCCAAAGTGCTGGTGTAGCCCAGGTGACCGGCGGTTGGCTCGTCGTGACACGCTTGCAAAACTTCACTGCGGAGAGCTGGTGGAACGACGAGTAAATGACTGTTTCCCCCAGGGCGTAAGTTCTTCTTGTAAAGTACGTTGTTGGGAATAAAGAACGAAGGCATTACTCGGGCGAAAATCTCAGGCACAACCGTAGTTCGCTTTTCCAAGAAATCAATAAGAGGGAGCAATTGCTGGTCCTCTCGCTGCTGTTGGGAAAGCGTTGCGTCATCTATGACACCTTAAAACGCAGTGCGCCTTCATTGGTCATAGTGGAAGGTTCGACCGGCGCTCGGCAAAGGCAATCAGCATCCGTGTGCTTCCTTCCAGATTTGTAAACGGCCATGTCAAATTCTTGTAATCGAAGGCTACAACGCGCGAGTCTCCCTGAAGGGTCCTTTAGGTTCGTCAACCAACAGAGAGAGTGATGGTCGCGAACGACTTCAAAGGGCCGAGCGTACAAATAAGGGCGGAACTTCATAACCGCCCATACAACTGCAATGCATTCTTTTTCGGTTGTCGAGTAGTTCGCTTCTGCATTATATAGGGTCCTGCTGGCGAAAGCAATTACTTTTTCCACACCATCCTGGCGCTGCACCAGCACAGCACCTAACCAACGTTGCTGGCATCCGTATAAAGCAGTGTAGGGGCGTTATCACCAAAGTGCGCCAGGACATGTGGTGTCTGTAGACGCCTCTGTAGCTCATTGAAAGCTTGTTGCTGTTCCTCACCCTAGCTAAAGACAGCGTTGTCACGCGTCAATGAAGTTGATGGCCAGACAATTCGTGAAAAGTCAGCAGTAAACCGACGGTAATAGGCGCAAAGACCCAGGAAGCGCCGCAATGTCTTTTTGTCCGTAGGTGTTGGGAACTTGGCGACTGCGGAGAGCTTTTCAGGATCAGGCCGAACACCTTCTTGGCTAACGACGTGTCCTAAGAGCTGCAGCTCCTCGTAACCGAAGTGGCACTTCACGGGTTTTAGGGTGAGGCCCGCAGATCGTACGGCCTGAAACACAGTTAGCAAACGGCGTAGATGCTCTTCAAATGTGGCCGAAAACACAATCACGTCATCAAGATACACCAGGCATGTTTGCCACTTAAGTCCCGAGAGCACAGTGTGCATCAGCCTCTGAAATGTTGCTGGTGCCGAGCACAAACCGAACGGAAGGACCTTAAACTCATACAATCCGTCGGGAGTGACGAATGTTGTCTTCTCCCGATCCATCTCATCTACTTCTATCTGCCAATATCCACTTTTCAAGACATTTATGAGAAGTAACGTGCATTTCGTAGGCGATCAAGGGAATCGTCGATGCAAGCAAGAGGGTACACGTCTTTTTTAGTCACTTGGTTGAGCTTGCGGTAGTCTATGCAAAATCGTAAGCTGCCGTCCTTTTTGACAAGTACCACGGGGGAAGCCCAGGGGCTCTGTAACGGCTGGATAACGTCGTCTCTAAGCATTTCGGCCACCTGGCGCTAAATGGCTTCACGTTCTTTCGGAGCCACACGGTAACGATTTTGTCGAATCGGGCGAATCGAGTCACTCCGTAATGACTCGATGTTTTGCCAAGGGCGTTTGGCCGACCCGCGATTCGGAGGGAAAGCAGTCTCGAAATTGATCTATGAGATTTAAAAGGCGATCCCGCTCAGAAGAAGACAAAATTTGGACTCACATCGACGATGGTTACGGGCGTCTTGCACCTTGGCCCTTCCTGTTGCAGTGAGAAGCAGTGCTGCGCATTTGGGAGGCTGTCGAAAAAGGCCACGGTTGTGCCTTTCGGAATTTGCTGACGCTCGTCGCTGAAGTTTGTCAGCAGCACTTCAGTCTGCCCATTGGTCAAGTTGACTAGCTCCTGAGCTATAGAAACACCTCGGCTTAGTACCAGGGTGACTGCCCTTTCGGCGAGTCCATCGCCGGTATGCGCCACGTCGCACTTCACTTGAACAAGGGAGCATGATCGCGGAGGTAATGTCACCGTCTCCTTGGCGACGCGTAAGGGCATCAGTGGTACTTCCGCATAACCAAGGTCTCCATTATTCTTGGTGAAGGCAACGACGCTGTCCCGAATGCTGATTACAGCCCCATGAAGGCGCAGAAAATCCGTGCCCAAGATGAGGTCTTTGCAACAGTCAGGGAGAATAACGAAACTGCCAACAAACACCGCGTTTCCTATTCCTATCCGGGCAGTGCACTTCCCTGTCGGTGCCAGTAGCTGACCCCCAGCACTTCTAATTACTGGCCCAGTTCATTCGGTTCTTACTTTACGCAGCGTATTAGCCAGTTTCTGGCTAATAATTGAAAAATCCGGTCCGGTATCCACTAGAGCATATACCTCCAGCCCGTCAACAGAAACGGCGAGGTCAGCACTAACAACTTCATCCGGGTTGCTCGTTTCTTTCTACATTAGCGGCGGAAGTGCGGCAAGGTCGGCGCTGTCACCTTCGTCGTCGGGGCTGCTCATCTGGTGCGGTATTTTTGGCGGGAATGTAGGCGGCATTTTCGGCGGTAGTGCGGCAATGTTAATGTTAATGTTAACAGTGGCGTCAGAAGCACAGGTTGTCGGCGGTTGCGGCGGTGGTGAGGGGTTTGACGCTTTTTGACTGGTTGTAACCTCCCCTCGCGAGGTTGTGGCTGTTAGTTTCCCCGGTGAGGGCTCGGGGACCGCTGTCCGCTAACGTCAGCAATGCTACGACGCATCGGCGAAGGATAACGCTGTGGTGATGGGGAGGAGCGACGGCGGAATTCCGGGGATTTGGTTTCCCTACTGACCGGAGGGTCGTCCTCGATTTGGGCAGAGTCAGCGTTGAAGTGTTGGCGAGCAGAAGCAGGCGGAAAGGCTTGCCCCTCTTCGCGGTAGCGGCAGTACCGATACACGTGGCCAGGTTGTCCGCAGTAGAAACAGAGTGGTCGGCTATCATAACTGCGCCACCTGTCTGTTCGGCGTGGTTGAAAGCGCCTGGAAGGCGCCCACTGAGGTCCATGAAAGAATTGCGTCTCCTGACGGCTCGATGAGCTCGGTGGAGCGTGGTCTGGAGGCGGGCGACGAAAGACTGCGGCATAGCTCTCGTGTTGCGGCTCGTGGTAAGGTGCAGGAACGTCGACCGTGAAGCTGACCGGTTGTGGAGCGTGGTATGGTTCCGAAATAGCTGCCGCGTTGTCGACGGGGTGAGACTGGTTAAATGGTGCAGACGGTGATAAGGCATACCGAATTTCTTTCCTGACGGTTTCCACGAGGGCCTGTGATGACTGAGCCTTCGTAGCCGTAATTTGCTGGAGCTCCTCAAGGACAATGTCTCTAATGAGGTCTCGAAGAGTGGTTCTATCGGTTGCATTCAGCGCCGCCGCAGTCGTCGAAGCACAGTTAACGGGTCGGTTGTACTGGCGGCACCGGTCTTGTAGGGCTCGCTCTATAGCAGTAGCGTTCTTAACGAACTCTATCGCCGTTTTAGGTGGGTTGCGTACCAAGCCGGCAAGCACCTGTTCTTTGACATCATGCATGAGATGCCGTATCTTCCTTGGCTCACTCATATCAGGGTCGGCAAGGCGAAAAAGGCGAGCCATGTCTTCCGCAAACATAGCCACGCTCTCATTTGGCTTCTGGATGCGCACTTCAAGCAGGCGCAGCGCATTGTCCCGTCAGTCAGTTCTCGCAAAAGTGTCGACCAGCTGGCAGCGGAAGTCATTCCATGTGGATAAGCTGGCCTCGTGGTTTTCAAACAACGTTCTAGCATTATCCTGAAAGGCAAAATAAACATTACAAAGCTTCTTTTCTGCGCTCCACTGGTTTATCTTGGCCACTCGCTTAAAATGGTCGAGCCAGTCTTCCACATCTTCAAACGCTTCCCCGCAAAAGCACTCTGCCACCTTGGTGTTCTGTAGAGTCACCGGCGTAGGGTTGGTATGTGCCATGGCTTGGGAGGTCTGAGGAACTTGGGCGTTTGAGGAGTCGTTCGGCAGATGACTGTACTCCGGCGCTAAGCCTAGAAGGCGGCGGCTAGCACGATGGACAGGCGGCCACTTTTTAGGTCTATTCCCATGGGACAAGTGACGGCATTTACTCGGCTGCGCGACAAAGCATCGGCAACCGAGTTGTCAACCCCCTTTATGTGGCGGATGTCCACGCTGAATTCTGATATGTAGGATATCTGCCACACTTCGCGAGCGTGTGAGTACTACTATCAGAATTGAGGGACCGTTCGGAGTACGTGTGGGATTTGTGATCGATTAGGACGAAAAATTCAGTTCCATATAGATAATGACGAAAGTGCCGGATTGCTGCATAGACGGCCAATAGTTCTCACCAGAAAGAGCTGTACGCTGTTCGGTCGATGTCAGTTCACGAGAAAAAAAGGCGGTAGGCCGCCATACTCCTTTGCGGAGTTGAAGGACGTCAACAAGAGCTGCGTCCAAGGCGTCAACCATGACGCACCGTGGAACGCAAGGTAGCGCGTAGGTAAGAAGTGCGGCATTGGCAAGGCGCTCTTGATTCCTAAAAAAGCCGATACGGTAGTGTCCATCCACAGTAGCTCCTTAATACCACCTTCATGAGGCAATAGTTTTAGGTGGAGAGGATGTGGCATGGCCGCGCACTGAGGTAAGAAATGTCAGAAGTAGCTTACGAGACCCAGAAATTCTCGAGCTGGCGTTTGGTGGTGGCGCAAAAAGTCCGTTCTCAAGATGACAAATTTACTTCGGCCGCAACAACAATCCACTGAATTGACTTCTCAAGTCCCAGGCCCAGTGTGAGAGAGAGTGCTGGCCGTAAGTCGATATTGTCGTGTTGTTCACGGCTTGCACTGGTGGTGGTGCGGATTATTTACTATGAGCTGGCGACGCCGCCACAACACTGACGTCTGCCTCTGTGTCTACCAGGAAGCGGGGCATTTCTCACAGTCTGTCAAGAAGAAAACCGAGGGGCGGTGCACGGTGAGGCGGGGCACTGGTCGCCTTCATTACTGGTCCTGGGGTTTCCCGACTT
This sequence comes from Amblyomma maculatum, assembly GCA_023969395.1. NCBI lineage: Eukaryota > Metazoa > Arthropoda > Arachnida > Ixodida > Ixodidae > Amblyomma > Amblyomma maculatum. The sequence goes on from JAJIZL010061006.1 coordinate 21,391, forward strand.
CTGGAGTTTCCCGAGCAGTACGCTGTCGTGCGCGTTCGTTATCACTCGAGTACTCAGCGTTGGTGTCAGCGAGGGGAGAAATCTCGCGATAGACATTATTTTGTCGTCGAGTTCAACCATCTTGGTAATGTCTGTCTCGTCAGACGCCAGGAGACCTATCGGCGCGTTCGCTGAAAAACGCCTTCAGAAACAGGTCCCACACTAGGTGACTGTCGACGCTTTCCGTGCTGCCGGCCAGTTGCATTAGCTCAACAGTTGGCTAAGCCTGCGGTTACCCAATTCGGCCTCATGCAATAGCTGCTGGAGACGCTCCGGTTGCTAAGGTGTAAGATACGAATCAGTGTCTCTTTAAGGGTTCGGTAGATGTCCTCCGCGTGTGGCGCAAGAAGTAGATCCCGTATATTGATGGCCGTCGCAGACGGCAGAATGCTCACCACGTGGCAATACTTCGTGCTGTCGGCAGTGATTCGGCTTGCAGCGAACTGAGACTCGACTTATACGAACGAAAGTTCTGGGTAGCTGGTACAAAAAGGAGGCAGTTTGGCGTCAAGTACGGCTACTGTGGAACTGGCGGCGTTGTGTTGCTGATCTATGGTCGATCAGGTGCAGGTCACCACTTGTTGGCATGAGCAAGCACACACGCACACCAGACCACTCAACACGGTATCTGTTGTGCGGTGGTCCGAAGCCGTTCACTACGCCACCTTTCTATTTTCACTCCTACCTTCGGCCTTTTCCTTACGGCTCCGGTAAGGTGTCCGCGGAGAATTGTGACAGGTACTGCGCCGTTTCTTTCCTGTAAACCAATTTGAAACGTCGCTGATGCCTACTGTACTGCACCTGCTTCTACATGATGTAAGGTACGGCGTTCGATGAAGCGCCAAATGAAAGGCGCCACACGGACCGATCGAACACTCGGCTGAGTTCGCTTGGTTAAACGTGAATCGCCAAATGAAATTATCATTAGTCGTAATGACATACCCGGATGTGGCGTCATGATGACGTCACATGCGATCATGATGTTACTGTCCTTGACACCACCATGCGATGACATCGCAGTCGCACCCATTTTAAGGCATGATATAAGCACCACTGAAGACGTCATCATTTATTTCAAGGCACGACCTAATACACCGCTGATGATGTCATCATTTATTTTACGGTACGGCATACTGCACTACTGATGACATCACTAGTTTTAAGGCACAACATACTACACCACTGATGACGTCGTCATTAATTTCAAGGCACTACATACTACACCACTATTGACGTCATCATCTATTTCAAGGTGCGACATACTATGCCACTTATATCATCATTTATTGCAAGGTGCGACACTATACCACTGATGACGTCGTCATTTATTTTACCTTACGACACACTACACCGCTGATGTTGTCGTCAAAATGAAGCGTTACAGATGTATGGATGAACAGACACTATCAGGGCCACAAGCTTGAGCCAATAAATGTTCATGCTCACCTTAATATATATTTCGCCTGAATATTTTCAAGCTTGAACAGCACAAAATCAGCTAAGGAGCGAATAAAACAGCTAGTAGTTATTATGAAGCCCAAGCAAGAATAAAAATAAGGGGGGCACTTAATTTCTGCCGTCAAGGGTATGACATGTTAGCGCTCCGCATATACAGACATTGTTTTTCACTTTTTGGTTTTTCTTTTCATTCTTACCTTTCCTCACTTCATACACCAAACCAATGCTTAAATTAGGAAGTATTGCCCTGTCATTTTGAACAGCTTGACACTTTTGCAAGTTTTCTTTTTCTATTAATTAAATTAACTAATTGGTCAATTAAACACTCTATGATTTTTTATATTATCATCATGAAGCACTGACCTTTCATTGCGAACATTTTTACACATATAGACCCGCTTTTCCTTACTTCTTCATTCATTCAATGCATCAAAATTCTAATAATTGCAATTATTTGATTCACTCATCATTGCCACACAATGATCAATCATCAATCATTAAAAGCTCGGATTTGCTTAATAGAATTTTCTACGCAGCCCTCGATTATTTCCTCTAGGCGGTGCCAACAGCTATGCCGATAGCTTTTCGACAGAAAGAGCATATAGGCTATCGATTAAAATTGAGGACAGCGTCAGGAAAAATGAAAAGCGGCCAAATGCACAAACCAGCGGTTACCGCTGGTTTCTAAGTTGTGCTTACGAAGTGTATTTCACACACAGCTGGAATACATCGGCGTGTGCGAAAAAGAAAAACACTGCACGAGGTGGAAATCTACAAAACGGATGCTTCTGTACATCGAACTTGAGAAATTTTAAATTTGACAGACAATATTAAGGTCCTAAACTGTATTAACTAGTAATTTTTAACATATATTTCGTCCTAACAATAGCACCATAAATCAAACCATTTTGCCATGTTTTTTTTTTTCAAGCCTGCCCCCCTCCCCGTACTTTCGTGATGCAACCGCTCTGTGCGGCCGGCCTAGATACGTCTGCAGCGCCTCTAATTACTTGATAATGAAATTCAGCACTATAATAGGAACATTTTCGACAAAATATGCGTTATAAAATTCGCCACCCAATTTGTGTCAAAACATAAAGTAGCTCATCTTTCGAGGGAGGTCGAGCACTTAAAACCCGCGCTAGAACCTTCGAAGACCACTTCTGCTCTAAGTGCGGTGAGGCGGCACATTGACAACAGTGAACGAAACTACGCACATTTACATTTAAATACGCACAGACACACAACAGTCCACTTTAATACGTTGAAAATATAGCCAACAATGGAGGTTGCGTGAACACCGCAGCAACCACGCACTATAGCCGCCACGCCGCTCGCGTAAGAAAAATACAATGACGGAATGACGTCAGGAGGGTACCAGGCTAACGATCGCCGCATGGTGACAGGCATGCAGTTTTGCCTTCGCTGTCGGTTTTGTTGTGAAATCAATATTTTATTTGCAACACAAATTCAGAAGGCAGAACGATTACTCCTTGTTGCGTGTACTTCCTGCTTTGGCGCGGCATACGTTGGTCTCGTGGTATCCATTAAAATTAAAAACAAACCTTCATCAAAACACGGAAACACTAATTAAAAAACTACCCGTTTCACATGCATCCATGATGAGGTAAAAAAGAGCTTTAAAGGGAGCTTGAAATAAAGGCTTCATTAATTAATTAATTAATTAATTCATTCATTCATTCATTCATTCATTCATTCATTCATTTAAAGGGAGGGAGATGTGAGTTCCAATTCACCTCATCTGTCTCCTCAGGAACCTGTATGAAGGGCAAGAGGCCACAGTCAGAACTGGGCATGGTCTTCTGATTGGTTTCCGATTGAGAAAGGAGTGAAGCAAGGCTGCATACTCTCGCCCTGCCTATTTAACCTATATGCAGAGTGCATCATGAGGAAGGCCGGTCTGGATGAGTCTTCAGCTGAAGTGAAGATTGCTGGAAAACGTATCAACAACCTTAGATATGCAGATGATACCACTTTAATGGCAGAAAGTGAAGTGGAACTCAAGAGACTTCTGATGCGCGTACAAGAAGAGAGTGAGAAGTTTGGGCTTAAACTGAACATTAAAAAGACAAAGATCATGGTGTCTTGCCCTATCAAGTCCTGGAGCATCAAGGGACAAGAAGTGGAAGCTGTGACAGATTTTCTCTTCTTGGGCTCTAAGATTACCTCGGAAGGAGAGTGCAGCCATGAAATTAGGAGACGCCTGCTTCTGGGAAAGAGAGCGATGGTTAGCCTTGACTGCCTAGTAAAGAGCAGATACATTAGTCTGCCAACCAATATCCGTATAACTCGTGCTATGGCCTTTCCAGTTGTGATGTATGGATGCGCGAGTTGGACTGTGAAAAAGGCTGACCGCCGAAGAATTGACGCGTTTGAATTGTGGTGCTGGCGAAGACTCTTGAGAGTTCCTTGGACTGCCAGAAGATCAAATCAGTCGATATTGTCGACCATAAACCATGACTGCTCATCGGAGGGTCAAATTCTAAAGTTAAAGCTCAGCTACTTTGGTCATCTGATGAGAAGAGAGAAGTCGCTGGAGAAAGATTTGATGTTGGGAAAGGTTGAGGGTCGCCGGCGAAGGGGTAGGCAGCGAACGCGATGGTTAGATGGCATCCTCGAGGCACTGCAGATGAAGTTATGTGATGTTAGGAAGATAGTGAGAGACCGGAATGCGTGGCGTGACATGGTCCTCAGGGTCACGAAGAGTCGGGCACGACTGAACGCCTGAACTGAACTGAACTGGGGACCAGCAGCGCTAGGCATGTCCATGGAACACAAAAACAGCTAACGGATAAAAATGAGCTGAACTGAATGAGGATTTTATAATTTAAAACGAGGTTGTAACTGTGTAATGCCCTGTTTGTCTATTTTGTTACTTCCGTTCGAACGGATGCATTGCCATAAAGGCGACATTTGAAGTTTGATGAATGCATATATGCGCGGAACGGAAGCCGCGACGCTTTCGCACATGGTCTCTTTTTCTGGACAGGCACATTGCTCTATCGGTTCAGTGCATCGGGCGATAGTATTGTTGACACCGAATTCAAAGTAGGGATCAGGTAGCGTTCTTTTGCAATACAGATCGGCAGTAGGGATCGACTCAACGGCTCAAGCCTTCTCTCATCAACAGGAGCGTCGCCTGCTGCCGCGGCTTCTGAGGGTGGGACCTCTAGAGTTACGCGCTTGCCTGGTAACCCAAGCATTCTTTACGCCTCGTCAATTGGCACCGTCGAAGGCATTCGACGGGCGTAGATGTTCGGCGTCTGGACATTCGTAGTGCCGTAGTGCGGAGATGCATAAAAGTTGAAAGGCGGAGAGTGGAGAGGAAGGAAAGTCGGAAGGTGAGGGAGGGTGATGGCGGAAAGGGGTAGGGGGAGCCTTGGGGCCCATATCTGAGGATGAATAAATTAGCAACATAATTCATGTTTGCCAGCTATACATGGGTCAGAACGCGTCTGCAGTATTGTGCATATTTCCCTTCAATCGTCGGTATGCAAAATACGTACTAGACAGATTTTATGGCGTAGTGGCATTGCTGGCTCCTCTTGCCGCTATCACTGAGCGCGCACTTCGTGAGGCGACATGCACTGGGTGGAGGAAAAAGTTGGCTTATAACTCATGCATATGGTCTCCGACCGGCTTGGTGCTGCGCACAGCTAGACGGTCTGTCTGTTCACAAGTTTTCAATGAACGGAAGCTAAAATTGTGCATTATCTACAACGCCAATATTTTGTGCATTGCACGTTATCCTCGGATGGCTCCACTACGTATGGCGGAATCCTAGCTGTTGCCCTTGCTTAATTATGAACATGAACCCCGCATGCCGCGCCATACGTACACGCCCGGATAAAAAGTGCTTGCTGTTGTGCAGCCTTGAATCGGCGATTATGGCGGCCGCGTCGCATTTACGAGGTTCTTGCGGCTTAGGGTGTTCGTGCAGGGATTGGTGGCTTGCCGGTAATAACTTGTAGAGCGGGCTGCTTTGGAGCTAGCTTAGCGGTGGTGTGTTCTATTTCCTCGGGAATTGTATCCTGTCATTGCTGTTGCTTGCGCGGCGTTAACAGCCATGGCGAAGCTGGCATTTTCGCTCGAATGCAGCTTCTCCGCAGCAAACTACAATCGCAGACCAGCCCAAACTTGACTCTCGAATGCTAAATTCGAAGCGAAATTGTATGGCATTACTGTAAACAAGCACAAGGCTCTGGAGTCAGAATTGTGATTGGAATCCACTTGCGTATTTTTGCGGCACGTTTGCAGCTATGCAAAGATTTTAAGCTCACAGCAATGCCTCTTGGGTGGAACAAGGTGTCGTGCAATAGAATGCTTGAGAAAATCACAGGCATGAAAATGTAAACTTTGTTTCGAACTGCGCCATCATTTATGCTTGAGAGGACGGTTCCTGACAAATTTATGTCTACGTCTGCTGTGGCTCTAGCTTTTCATGCGTTTCTTACTGGTGCATATAATTGCATAGTTCTGACGTTATATTATACCACTACGCATTTAAATTGTTTGATATATCATAAAATTTGATTCAAGAGTTTTTCAAGAATTTTCAGTTGAGACCATTACAAGTGAGAGCATAGTAATTACTGAGCATATCTCAGCGGATAAGGGCGAATCTATAGTAGGCCCGACTCACTTGTATTTCAGTGTGTTGCTGGGCGAGTTGGTGATTTAATATCGTAAACGAAAAGACCTCGAAAAGACAAGACACAGAACGCATCTCACGCTCGTGTCGGTCTTGCCTTTTACGCTGTTTTGTCTTACAATGCCTCTTTTTGCACGAAACGTTTTCCCCTTTGTTGTAAAATGTTTCTGCAAGTCATTTAGATGCTCTACTGTAGGTTGATCACACTGCTACTTTTTTTACTGCTAACGAAACGGCTTAACTGTGACTTTAACAATTTAAGGTTATAGCTGTTTCAATAAGCTGTTGATTCATCAGTAGTCGTCAAGCTACTAGCACCGTAGCTTGCTGTTCCTGTGCTAGTATTTTTGAGTAAATAATGCTGAATAAAGGATTTGCATTTGAAAGTGCGGGATAACCTTTGAAGTGTAATAGATTTCTTTCTTTAAACAATCATGAACTAAACAATAAAAATGCATAATGTTTTATTCTGTTGACAAGCAACAAACAAAAGCACTTAGAAGCACCTAAAGATGGTGCGAGGCTCCAACGGGTATCGTTTTGTTTATTTGTGTAAGCGTTATCTATGTTTGAAACAGACACGTAAAAAGGAAACGTTATGTAACTTTGTACAGTGTATGCGTTGTCAACAAGGAAACGGAACGTAGGAAAACTGACTTTTTCTTTTCTTTCTTGCTTACAGGAACATCCAATACAGGTACGTGTTGCACATGTATAAATTCAGGCACTTCAAGCACGAAACTTTGGGCTCCTTACGTAAAACGTTTTGAATACTATGATTCTCATTGTGCTGACCCAGGTCAGTGCTTACCCTTCTTTAGTACCGAAAACTACGCAAACATTATGGTAGTCGTTTGTGGCTTTTGAAGAACGAGGAGGCAGAAGACGAGTGTGTTTGGTTAGACACAACGCGCTGACGACTTGTACCATCAGGCACTGTAAATAAACCCCCTTTAACATTTCGCGGCTATTGCGGGGTGCCTGAACCTGTTATAGTAACTTGAAACTTCGAATCAACCAGTTAGCAGCGACAGGGCCCTTTTCTATGTCCATCCAGGACCTAGCGACAGTGGCTTACTGCCTTCCATCATCTCTGCTTGGCCCACGCTTATTCCTCCGTGTACAGCGGCATGGATGATCAAGATGTCGAAGACTGGATTGCATCCCACGAAAGCACGAGTGCACTTAACAAATGGGAGGATGTGCTCAAACTAAACAACTTTATTTGTTTGCATGTAAATTTTCCAAACTTTGGTTCACAAACCAGTAAGTGGACCTGCGCAACTGATCCACCTTCATAACACGCTTTGCGGGTGTGTTCGGTCGTTCAGCAGTGCACAAACTTCGTGCTAAGCACAGCCTGTGCAAACCTGCGCAGCAGCAGGGAAGATACTAAATCATTTATGCAGAAGCATTACCTCGCTATGTTCAGAGATTTCTGTCCGCAGACCGCGTCAGAAAAATCATGTCCGCAGCATCTGTTAGTGATTGAAAAATGGTGCAGGTTAATGAGTGGTGTCAATCAATAGAGGGGGCTGCAATGTTGTGTCCGAAAACATAATTAGGCCAATCAGATATTTAGGTAATTATTTAGCGGAAAAACATGCCAAATCGTGTCCGCAGCAGTTGTGAGTAATGCGGAAGCTCTAGAGGTTAATAAGTGGTGTCAATCGATAGAGGGTGACGTAAAGTTGTGCCCGAGAAAATAATTAAGCCAATAAGTTATTTAGGTAAATAATTAGAGGTAAAATGTGAAAGTAAAGGCTAGAACTGTCTCATTAGCTAATGGCTTGTCTTGGCACCACATTTGAATGCATTAAATGCTGAAATAGTTAATAAAATATGTCAATTAAGGAGACGTGAAAGATATGACTGAACCTGAAATCGAGCCAAAAAGGGCATAGGAAGGGATTGCCGCGTAATTTGAAAGTACCAAAGAATAAAGTAGTTAAGAAAGTCAATTACGCTGACGTAAAGGATGGGACGTCAAGCAACCGGAAGTAGAGTCGAAAAAGGGTGTAGGAAGAGATTGGCCGCAATTTGAAGGTACCGAAGACTTTAATGGGTAAACAAGAAATAAATTATAGTGACGTCAAAGATGTGGCGTCACGCAACCTAAAGTTAGCCTAAAAAAGGCATAGGAAGGAATGGGCGGGCAATTTGAAAGTACCAAAGTTAAAATGGGTAAACAAGAAGTGAATTAAGCAACTGGAAGCAACCAGAAGCAACCAACAGCAGCATCCATTCTTTCGCATTACTCCAATGCAGATTCTGCAGTGCTCTTTAATTTTTTAGTTATGTCGACAACGTAGCTCAACTTTATCCATTTGAATTCGTTGATGCCCGAAGCCGATAAAATTAGGCATATACTCAATGCAATCGATAAGTGCGCATGTCACATGCTTTTAGCTAAAGATCGTCGCACTGCCACCATTTTGCACCAAAGCTTCGACCAGCTACAACAACGCATCATTTCTTGGCGGCCAGACAAACCCGTGTCAAGATTGACTACTTGGAATAATTTCCGCTAGTCTACCAGATTCAAAAATATGTGCGTGAGTAGGTTTCGCGAAAGCTTTCATTGGACCCCTGTTCTCAGGTGTCGTCATCTACGCCAGCTCTAACTATACACCATGTCATCCGAACTCAAGTGCCGAAGTTTTTTCTTCGGTTTCCCAGCCACGCCAACCTGGTTTGTGCTGCATGAGTATCGTATGTCGAAACTCCCAACTGTCTCAATGCAGTTTTCACTCCTGCTCTCCTACCTACGGACACCTTTCGTACCCCCTGTGGTGCAAAAATCTCCATCCGCGCTCGCTGGCATCGAGGCATCCTATACGGAGCACCAGACATCAGACTCACCGAAGCCAGCATTCGCCCCTATCCTCTCGCTTCACTCCTCATGTCGGTATCCTTCACACCATCGACGCTTGCATTCAAATGCGACGCCGGTTCAACACTCCACCGACAAAAAACTATTAGCCGGAGTTCCTGAGGCAAAAACTGCGCTTCCATTGACAGTTACAAGTCCTGCTCTGTCGCCTGCTGTGTCGAAACTATTGCTACACAAGCCGTTGTTGACAACTGTGCTGCCGATCCTATTGTTGGCTATTATAGCTGTCCTCTTTGCCATTACCTGCATAAAGTGAACATTATGCTATCTGGTGCTTCTCTACACTACTCTAGAAAGCCCCCAGTCAAGCCGTTAGCCGCGTGCTTCTGCTCGTGATTACATTTAGGACTTTCTCCACACAATAGGTTTTGTTTTGTTGTCATTGCGTGCTTAGGACGTTATTCTGTGCTGGGACTTCTTGTCTCAGGACAACGCCGTTATCAACTGTGACCTTGCCGAGGTTGATAATTCTACCTTGCCTCTCATGAATATGGACTCTGTAGTACCTGACAGGGAAAACCTATCAATCATAACAGATACTGATGTGCCCCCCCCCCCTCCTCTTCTGTCACAGTCACACTTTCTTGCAACTTTGAACTCGGTTCTGCAGAGTTGTTCCCACTGTCTTACAATTTTGTTTGCCGCCATGCTCTGCCCATGCAACTTGTTGTGCTCACTGTGGATCACACTATTAATGAAATTACGTTTTGTAATCCATTTTCCTGTCTTTATACCCTGCTTGCTGGTAACTGCCTAGGACGCTCCCACCCAGTCGACCCTGCTCCTTCCACTTTTCCTACACGCCCGATGAATTCAAGCCGATTGCCTTCAGCTCCCCTTCCTCTCCCGTCGATTCCGTCCCTTCATCAGTGTTCACAGAAACTATTGACGACAGTGTGTGCCGTTTTCGGCGAACGATTTCGTGTGTTGGAGACCCTTAAGTCGGGGCATATTTCTCAAAAACGTGACCGGTTTTTAAAGTCACCAATTTCATTACCATCGACCTTCTCTCATCTGTCCACATCGTCTCAGTGGCTTGGTGGATCATGTGTGAGGAGTTTACCTCTCATGTGCTGCAAAGTGTAACCTATGATCAACGCACCACCCGTGCTAGTTGCTTCAGCCACATATGGAACAGTCTACTTCCCATGACTCAACACGACTACAACGAGCAGCACACCGGCCACGGCAGACGCGATTGCGAATGCTGGTAAAGTCCTTTCCGAATTTTCCAAACCCCAAAATAAACCTGACCACTATTCCTATGAAGCCGTTTCACCTGAACCACCTCGACAGATGTTTGTCGGATATTCTTCACCGTGCGCTCCACCTTTCCAATATTTTGATAATCGTAGGTTGCTGCGGTGTTCAAATGTTGCAGAAGTCGAGACATCTCGAGTTATTTTCGGCGTCGTCGGTCTACTCTGTCCGCGTCGTCGGTCCACGCCAATGCCGTTTCCACGACGGTGTAACATGGCATACACCTGCTTATGTTGCCAGTCCTCTTTTTTTAACAACGACCGCTGTTATTCTCTCGCCTCCTAGCGCAGCATCACTCCAGCCTCAAGGCAGACACTACGTTCACCATCTCCTCGTCGCCGCTCCAGTCGACGCTCGTGGGAAAAAACTGGGGCGACTGATGGATGTAAGGTCGCTGGCTGATCAACTTGTTCCTATCAAGATGCTCAAGAAAAATATCCCTGTGTGTGTGTCAACAGTGTTAGAACCACTGCTTTAGTTGACACTGGTGCGGCGTTGTATGTGATGAACCTTTATTTTAGGAATCTTGGTCAGAAAGGCATGTTTGCAATGGAGGATCGAGACTTTTTTGCGGCCGGGAAGGGGGTGGCAAAACTTTACTGCCTACTTTTATTGACTGAAACTTGTTGAAACGGTGGCAAAATATTCAGGATTGAATTTGTTTTCTTACCGCATGTCACGCTGGTGCCTTTTGTGTCACCGATGTGTTGAATGAGTGCACTGTAATATCGACACGGGAGCCAGTGAATATTATGTATACCAACTCGTGCTGCCCCCTTAGTATTACATCTGTCATAGCGTTGCGAAGAGTTCCTTTTCGTTTCGCAAGATGTAGTCATGGTAGCACACACGTCTGGTTTTATCACCGGGCCGTCTGCGGGAAATCGACTGGGGAATTAGTAAATCTCTATTGAATCGGACCCATTCAATCTACTGGAGAGGAATATGTTGGTTCCTTCTTCTATCGTGGACGCTGAGAATTGTTGCAGGTACGAGTAGGCCACCAACCTATGCGCAAAGCCATTGTGTTAGTCTGAGGCTGAACTGGCGTGATTTGATATGTCGAGCTTATCCGGATAATTACGTATTGTCTCCGAACCGCTCTTTAGAGGCCAGGCTATTCTGATGAGTTGTGCGCAATGACAAATCCCTCCCCCCAACCAATTAATGTGCACTGCAAGATATTCCGGCCATACTTCGGTGTTTGACTTTGCCAGGACGGAATATTTCCTTTGCCTGAACTTGGAATGCGACATCGAATCAATGCGTAGTATGCCAGGCCCATTCGCCACAAGTCGTATCGAGTTTCTCCAGCCGCGCACAAAATAATTCACGATCACGTCCAAGAGATGCTGCACAAAGATGTTATTTGGACGTCCTCCAGTCGATGGAATATGCCCGTACTAGTCAGAAATGGCAATTCATGGCGATGTTTCGTCGATAATCGCGCATTAGCAACGCCTTTCTTCAATGCATTTCGTAAATCTGCACTCGGCTTCATAGCTATCATCCGTAAATCTATGCTCAAAGTGCCGGCAAGGACAGATGTGTCCATCCGGCCGAGCAAAGCCCCTTCGTAATTCCTTATTGTCTCTTAGAAAATATCGTAGTTCTGACGGCTCCTTTAAGGCGCTTTCGACGTTCGAGTGTTTCACAGAAACGATTTTCTGACCTGAAACTGAATATTTGTTATGTGCTATTTTGATGATGTCATTATGTTTGGAAAGACTTTAAAGGGCACAGTGGATGTCTTGGCATCGTCTTTAGCGGCGCCAGTGAAACTGGAGCCCTATAAAATCTGAGAAGAGCCGCTTCTGAAGTAGACATATCAATATTCTTGGTCTCCTTGTGGACAAGGGCAGCATCCGACACGATTCACGGAAGCTTGCTGCGGTCCAACACATTGAAGAGGTATGTAGGCTTAAGATCCTTGGGAGCTTTCTTGTACTGCGGCAAGATTTTTGGTGCATTATTTCTATTCTTGCGCGCTTTGCACATCCGTCACTTCTCTCCAGTACAAACACGCACCATTTGTGGACACTCAAGTGTAATTAGGCTTTCAACGAGCTGTTTTCTGAAGCCGAGGCCCAGTCAGGCTTGTCGCCTTTTGCCTTGGCTTCCCCTTTCTTGGTAAATACAGAAATAAACTCCAACTCACAAATATGCTCTGACAACGGCGCTACCTCTTTGCGTCACTAGTCTCTACCGTTTCCTCATAGGTCAGCCCTGATGCTAGTAGCGCTGACTTAATGTGGTGCTTGCACATTTTAACAAAGGTGTCAAGCAAGTATTTGCCCGCAAGGCGATTCGTTTGGTTGTCTGGCGCGTTGGGCATTGCGTATGCAGGAATAAATTTCTGTCGCTTACAGAAGTGCACGCCGCCACTGACCAAGTACAGGAAATCACTGCAGGCGGCGCTTAAAGGGACACAATACATCCAAAGATGCTATGAAACTCTAATGAACTACATTTGGTGACACTGTCGCCGCATAGCCGGCAGCAAAAAATCGAATAATTGCTGTGAAATTACGATAAGAACTTGAGGATTTTTCTGTTCCCGCCGGTCGAATTCAAACTCTTTCGACCGACTACGTAGTCGGGGTAGAGTGACGCACACTATGACATAAGCGGAGACTCCAACATTGCTAGCGAGCCGGCGCGGCCCGAGGCGTCGCATCCCTCAGGCGCCAACATGGCAACAGCGTACTCTCAAGTCGCAATCGACCATCGGCTCAAAATAAGTGACCGCCACAGCCGAAATAAATAAAACGATGAAGAGAGTAATTTACCGAGCGATGCGCCCATAAAGGAAGAAAAGATAAACATAGAGCGTTTGTAATGCACAATACTTTACATGTTTCTCAAGGCTTTGCGGAGCGCATAAGCACTGCGCATAAGCAAACCGAGCACTCGGTCATTGCAACGCTTCCCGAAATGTTTACATACAAATAAGATTTAGTTACCAGCTAAATAGTGTCCTCGCTGCTGCAATTGCCAGTGTTGAAGCTTCGTCCACTTTATTCCTTCAAGGTTTGTGCTACAGCTCCGTGTTCAGCGAAAATTACGTCCACAGTAGCAGAGCATGACCGAAGAGCCGGCGCCCCTAAATTTGCCAGCGCTGTGAAATTCCACATGTTAAAATGGTTCCAATGCACAATATAGTGCGCACAGGCATTCAGAACATTAGTTAGTCGTGAGAGCAGGCAGCTTGCACCGATGATCGACAAGTTGTAATTTTTAGACTGGCAGCAATGGCCTCTACACCTCGAAACATGTTTCATTATAAATGCGGCCATGACATAATATGCAGAAATATTTCCCGGCTCCCTGTGGCGCGGCGTAGCCGAGCTTCAACTTCGGGAGGACAGTTCTTGTTGTTGAACCCTTGTCGTTGACGCTCTGAACCCTCCAGTGCTCACGGGTCACTTCCGTGATCTTTCCAAACGCTGCGAAGGCGGTCCGAATGTCCTTGTCGGCCACGCCGTGAAGCATCCTGTGCAGCTTTAGCTTCATCTGCTGGTCTTCGGGATCTATAATAAGACATCGGCATTTTTTTACTTCCAGTTCTTTGTCTGCAAGAAGCTTCTTGGCTGCTTCCGAAGTTGTTAGCGTAACCGCCCAGACATAGTTGATTTGGTAAGCCCCCAACGCGACCACGTTGGGGAGCGTTCAAAGTCGGGGATCAGCCCCACCAGGTACGCGTTGCCGGAGAGTTAGCCCTCATTCTGGTGCCTGGACGACCCATGCAATGCCTGCTTTGCCATGGCACAGGTCATGTACGACGTGAATGCAAGGTGCCCCGCTGTTCAAGGTGCAGATGCTATGGCCATCTGGACAGCGAATGCGTCCGCACTTACTCATCGACTGCGGGTCATGGGTCGAGTGACGAGTCAGCGCAACTTCTAATGGACGTGGTGGAGGCGGAAGAAGCGGCGAAAGGTACCGACGGCTCCCGAAAGACGACAGAGGAGACATCTTCTGTAGTGAGCAAGGACACCAGCACGTCTACCAGCGGAGGGAGGTCACCTGAAGCGGCACTACCTCTCCAGACTGACGGTGGAAAGACTAGCGAAGAAACCAGCTCTACGGACGTAAATGCTGGCATTTCATTGAGATGGGAAGTGCAGCAGACTAATACCGGCGGCCACAACACCAGCATGACGGCTCCAGCTAAGCGCCCACACGCCCAGATCGACACCGAGGTCAACAACGCATCAGCCTGCCGCGTTCGAGATCCGCCAGCAAAAACGCCCCAGTACCGCCGGTACTCAATGTTCAAGCCGCGGCGGTCGGAAAGGCGGGCCGTTGACAAGGTTCTACGGCAGCAGGCTGAGGCCCTCCCACCGGATGACTCCGGTGTCATGGATGACATCTAGCAGAATGCTAGACGCGAAGGGTAAGCACCATGCTCTCGGCCTCCTTACACTTCGCGAAAATGGCTCCTGCACCCCCGTTGAAAGTAGCCACACTTAATGTTAGATGTCTGGCAGGAAAGAAAAAGCAGAGCCAAGTGCACCGACATTTGACGGAGGAGGGGATCGATCTCTTGGCTGTACAGGAAACGAAAATTGAGGGTGAAAAAGAGACCGGGAGCATGGTGCGGCGTTCCACGTCTAGATTTTGCGCTCTAGATAGCCACGCAATAGGCACTTCTGCAGGATGTGTCCTATTTGTTAAAAAGCTGCCAGGTCTTGCGGTGAAGGCCTATTCGCATGTTTGTTGGGTAGGTGTGTTTTTGTTGATTTCACTCTCGGCAATGCTGAGTGGCGCATTGTATGTTTGTATGCACCAAATCGAACTGAGGAAAGGGCAGCGTTTTTTGAAAGCATTGAACAGCATCTCAGTTTACAAAAACACCTTATTCTTATGGACGACTTCGAATGCATCCTTAGTAGTCGCGATAAAACAAGTGAGCGGGGGTTCAGAGACGTAAGCACTGAGGTACTGTCCAAAATTGTGGGGAAGTGGAACCTTGAGGATGTGGCGCAATGTATTGACGGTGCGTGCGGAGTAAAATACACACACTTTCAGCGTGCAAGCCACGCTCGTCTTGACCGCATATATGTTTAGCTTGATTTGATTACAAAATGTAGTAGCTACCATGTTGTTCCTATCTCTTTTTCTGACCACTGTTTAGTAATATGTGTGATAGGATCACAAAAACGGGGCAGTGCTTTTAATTGTGACCAGTGGAAATTAAATGACAAGTTGATTAAAAACGAAGTTTTCAGAGATGCAGTAACGGAAGAAATAGGCAAGATAGACCCTAATAGTACGCTGAGAACATGGCAGCAATGGGAGCTTTGTAAGGAACAGCTTAAAATAATAGAAATTAGTAGATCTAGTGTCCTTGCCCACGAACAGAAACATATTGAACGAAACTTAAGGTCCCTGCTTGGAAAAATGCTTGAAAATGAATGTGCAGCGCCAGGCAAATAGACAGAAGATATAAGGAATATATAAGAGCGTTATCGCGGTGCGCTTGTACGTGCGAGAGCGGACGAGACAGCTGCAGTAGAGGCACCGTCGAGACGAGCACTAGGAATTGAAAAGGCCCATCGAAAATATGGAATGGGGCGGCGTCTTATCGGATAACAATGAGCTATTCAGCGAGCATTCTTCCAATACTAGCAGACACTGTTTGCATTACACTACTTTGATATGAGAGCGTTTAAGGACAGGTATCTCGGGGCACTACCAAGACTAAATGAAGAAAAGAAACAAAGATTGGAGCTGCCAATAACTGAATCAGAGGTCGAACTGGCGATAGACAATTTAAACCCGGGAAAATCACCCGGTACAGACGGCTTAAGTGCGACATTTTACAAAGAATTTAAACTCGAAATAGCGCCAGTCCTGACTGTAGTGTTTAACGAAGCTTATGACGTAAACGAACTGCCTCATTTCTATGGCAAATCCCACACAGTCCTCATACCCAAAACTGATGAAGCAGATAGGCTACTACAAGTAACATCATACCGGCGAATTGGGCTCACGAAAGTTGATTAGAAATTTTATATGAGCGTGTAGCACCAAGGCTGCAGTCGGTAATCCAGGAAATCGTTGGGCCACATCAAACGTGTGGGATAAAGGGACGGTCCATTGTTACACATATACACAAAGCAAGATGTGTGTTAGAATGTTGTGATTGGGTCGAGGGGGGGGGGGGGTCATAAATGGTCGTGTGACTATCCTGCAGCTTGACCTTGAAAAGGCGGTCGACTGTGTTGCCCATGAAACTCTA
>JAJIZL010061018.1:0-15623 GCA_023969395.1 Amblyomma maculatum
TTACCCTTGGTCCATTTTTAACTCTTGGTTCAAGTTAACTGGGACACCCGGTATACAATTCCTATATACTGTCCCAGTTAATTTGAGCCAAGGGTTAAAAATGGAATACTTGAGGTAGGCCAGAAAAATCAGTTGCATACGACTGCCAGCCGCCTTGCGCAGCACGGGCAATTTTTTGTTTTGCAATTACTTAATTAGCTGATTATGTTGATGACTTTAGACCATAAATGTGAATTGGAAAGCTGGAGAGCGCCTTCAGAAACCCCCATTTCACTAATTGCGATAAAGAAAGCGTCGCGTTTATCTTTTTTTCCAGGCTCAAAAGAAGGTCCGCGAAATAAAATCCAATACATGTTATTAGCACATTCGCGCGCCACGATTGTAGTGCTCTCAGTCGTTATTTGAGTGAAAGAAATTAAATGCCGCCGTGTCTCTTCCGGCCCGTCATAGAGGCATGCCGATATGCCTGCGATGGTTTGTTCGCCCCTCCCAGCCAGTGGGCGCACGTGACAGTGAAAAAGCAGGTGGTGGTGTAAACTATATTGGCCAATAAAAACGTAAGTGGGGGCAGAGCACCCTCATGATATATGGAAGGGGCCCACACAGCGAGTCCCCCTTTACAAGTGCTGTGCGAGCACCTGGAGGGCTAGCGTGTTAGTGGCACTGGTGATCGTGAGTCGCTGATCTTGTGACGACAAACTCGACATGAACTGTTTCCAGTAAGTGAGTGACACGTGTGGGGAGGGAGGATGTGGGTAAGTGGAACAGGTGAAACCGGCTGGTTTGCCTCTTAGTGGACAGGAGGCGGAGAAAAGGTCGGGGAAACGTCCGTGCATGACTATCGGGTATGGGAGCGCACACACGGCAGAAAGTTGATTGCATGTTTAATAGCGATGGGTGAGGATGTGTGTTTATATGTCTATTAGAGCGATACTATTTAATAATGTCTCTGAAGTTTATCAGGCACTCCCTATCGACGGAGGCGACGTGGTGCTCTTCCGCTCGGAGGGTCGGACAAGGGCGTGTGCCTCTTCGTTCCCGGGTATACTTCCGCATGGGCTGGCGCCTAGATGAGCGTTACGTTTCTGGTTAGGGTCCAGCGTCTTGGTGCTCCATGGCTTGAAGAGAGCTGTTCGAGAGTCAGATAATTTTGGTGGCGACCGAGGCAAGAGCGATAGCCGTCGCTTCAGCCGTGGTTATAGATGAGGTGTAAATGGTCCCTGCCGTGACAAGGCAGCCGCCACTGCGAACAGCCACTATCGTTGCTTGTGCACCTGATGCATAGAGTGAGGCACCAGCGTATAACACATTGCGATCCACTTCATAGAAACTGTGCAGTGCCAGGGCCCGGACCTTCCTACGTTTTTGATCGCTTTCTGCATGTATGTGTTTCGGGTGGGGGGTATCTGGAGTGCAGCTCGTGTGGGAGTGGGGACTGGGTGAGTGCCGGGTATTCTGCCGACGAGTGAAAGGTGAAGCAACTGCAGAAGAGCTCGTCCCGCAGGGATTCGTGTGAGTCTAGCTAGTTGTGCCGTTTTGGTTGCCTCACAGTGTTCCTCGAAAGTGTTGTGCATTCCTAGTTGAAGGAGGCGTTTGTGGAAGCATGCGGGGGAAGGCGCAAAGCGGTATGCGTGCTGCTCCTATCAGGCCGTCGTTCCCAATCATTAATTAGGAGGGGCAGGTATGATAGTGCGTGCATATGTGATTATGTTGGTAATGTAAGCTTGTGTAGGTCGAAACGTTTTTATTCCTGTCAGTCCGTTTTCTTATGTGCCACACGTTTTATAAGCCTGATTGTCTGTTGGGTGTGATTTTGGATTGTTTGAATTGTGTCAGTGTGAGATCCGTGGGTCGCGAGAAACATACCTGGTATGCGAATCTTTGGGGCTGTGGGAACTGATTCTGCGCCGAAACAGAGCTTAATATTGGATGGTGTGCCATACGTTCGGGGAGGCTTGTTCATGAAAAAGGCAGATTTCGTGAGGGAGCACGACAGCCCTCTCTCATAGACATAGGTGGATATTATATTTACCGCTATTTGTAAGCGATGTACTATCTGCGCATCGCTACCTCAGCCTGTCCAGAGAGTAATGTCATCGGTATAAAAGCTGAGGTGCAGGTTGGGTATCGAATTAAGTAATTTCGGTAACCTCATCATGGCTATAATAAAGAGGGTCGAAGAGAGGACCGCTCCCAGTGGAATGCCTCTTGCACCGAGGAAAATGTCGCTGAGGGAGTACGGGCCGAACGCGAGATGAGTGGTACGGTTACTGAGGGAATCACGAATGTAGTTGTACATTTGTCTGCGAACACCAAGTGATTGAAGGCTCGTCATCCTGTCATGGCCGATGACGTCACCAGGTGATGACGTCATTGTCTCGCGGTATTCCGCGGAATCTCGCGAAGAAGTGTGACCCTTCTCGGGGACGGATGTTCATGAGCCTATAAAGATTTCCCCTTAATACGTTTCTCGCGTGCCCGGCGTGGCTAAGTTGGGATGACTGACACCTATAGTGCGGAAGTGTGTGATAGAATCATGGCCGACAGCATGGGCCGTTAAAGGCTTTCGCCTAAATACTGCGACTCTGAAATGGCCTTTCACGCTTTCACAGTATATTCTATAGGATGTTCATGGTTGCTCTGTACCAAAACGCAACGTCATACGTGCCCCGTGAAATTAGACAACTGCTTTGAAAACTTGCGTCCATGTATTACTATGGGCGCTAAGTCTATTTTTCTCCCCCAGTCTGCTGCGGCATCGCGAGAACCCCAGTTTGTGAATACCGTGTTGGTCTATACAGGGAGTGTACACACTCGGGGAGAGAAGCGGGGGAAGGGATGGGGGGGGGGGGGGGGGGAGCATGTTTGTGCGCAAATCTACAGAAGCCGCGCAGAAAGTTTTTTCCCCGCATTATATGGGGTAACAGAAGAGTCACTAGTCATCGCCCTTTACATTGATGAAGTAAGATTATAAAAAAATGACGGGCTACTTTCTTTTATTTTTGCTCCTGCCTTTAACCTTAATACTCTTGAGCCTTGCCTCACAACCTTTTCAAATAATGCAATGAGCTGGCAAGTTCGCTCCTTTTCTTTTCCGTATGCACTGCGCAATAAAACAGAAATTGCATGTTCCTTCCGTCTTCATCGTTCTCCTGCGTTCGTCTTTCACGTGTGCGCAGCTCGTTCTTAACAATGCACAATATGTACCTAGTGCGGCTGAAGTGGGTCACCCTCAGCACAATGGAAACGTTTCACTTCATCCTGAAGGTATGCCCGAGTTATTCAGCTGGTCGCCATATGCGTGAGGAAGAGGGGCGGGTGTACTTGCCTGAATTCAGGGCACGCATTTCTGTTGGCATAAGAGATAGTTATAAAACGTATGAATTGGTAACTTTGTTGGGTTTACAGCACAGATGCTTGGCTACTGTAATTTAGAGCAATGTTTGTTACTGTCAGTTGTAAAAGAGCAAGGTCGCGCTGCGAAGAAAGTTAAGCGTCGCAAGAACCTATTAAAATAATTTCGGCATTTTGAAAGCTGATCATGGTTGAAGGCAAAAGAAAAAAAAGATAAAATTTGGTCATTGTTTTGTTAGTGACGTCAGGAAACATTCTCGGAACCATCTACTCATTCAATCTGGGCATTATTTTGCGCATAACTATACTATTTCTGATAGGTCGAGCTTATAATTTGTATTTGCTTTTTTTTTTCGTCATGGTATGGTGCTATGTTGTCACTGAAGAATATTATGTTTTCTTCCCAAATTAAGACAAAATGCGCTCCAGTGCTGAGGCGAAGAGAGGTTTCTCATTATTTTAGACACCGCACATGCTCTTTAGCGTGAGCCGTAACCTTGGCTTGTGTGCTTTCGAGCTTTCTTTATCCAAGAATGCGGTTATTGCCGTCTGCTGACGAAGGAGCCCGTCTAATCTCGGCACCGGAACTTCACGGTCACTGACCCCCTGGAGTTGACGGCCGAGTGGGCTGAACACCAGGAGTTATACAAGCTCGAACATTCCCATATTATGTGATCTGTGAAAGTCACCAGGCAGGGCTAAAAATATAACTAAAGACGCCTGGGAAACCCTTTTGCGAAGCTCAGACCCAAGAGCCCAAAGAGAAATTGTTCGACTGGCCGAAGATGCCGCCGGAGTCCAAGAACTGCCGGCCTGCAACAAGGCGACTGTCCCACCTTCCGGGTCTAACCCCCGAAGAGCGGGATAGTCACTCTGTTGAACGAATAAAAGTTCTCTCTCTCTCTCTCTCTCTACAAGCTCGCGAGTCTAGCTGCCACGTTCAGAGCTAGGCCTTTGAGTTTTTTCATGCGCCCTTCACAGTTGTACAAGCAAAGTTACAGGGTCGCCCACATAGGCGGAGCACTCGAGCACGTGGCCGTTCCCTTCAGAACATCAGTACGTTCGACCCGACTGCGCTTTGAAGAAAAGTGATAGCCCATGCGAAGTACCACCTCCATGTCCGTCGGCACCGCGCTGCTCAGTCTGCTGTGAAGTGCGACCGCATCGTGCGCAGCAGCGCTTACAAGAGAGCGACCATCTCCTTGCGTGTTTATACTAGGAGTGCCTGTACATTGAGCTGCAAGCATATAGCATAGCAAGTTACTCCACCTTGAGGGTTTCCCCTAAATATTCGACCAAGCACAGCATTTCAAGCCGATGTTGCATAGCCGGCATTATATCCTCTCGACCAAGCTGTTAAGTTGTAGTGCGACGTCCAACCGGGCTTTCAGGATGTACATTACAGATAAACCCCCTTTCCTGTAAACCAATTACTAATAAAAGCATTAGTAGGGTATGTAAAAATGACAAATGATATACTTTATAATAATAATATAATATATTATAAATACTAATTCAATTATAATATATGATAACTAGTGGATAACAAATAAAAAAACTAAAGATCACAAGAAAATAAATAAAATAATAAAGTAGATATAAAAATAGAAAAATGAAAAGGAAAATGAAAGTAAGAACACTATAACTTGGACAGTAAAAATTTCAAAAACGTCGCGGTAGCGCTAATGCTTTCGCATTATCTAAATGCAGCTTATGGAGTGACCTCTAAATTTTATTGCGAATGCACTATTTGGTGAGGTCTATCCGGGACTTCAGGGTGTGCGTGGCTTGACCTTGAGTGTGACCTTGACAAACTAAGCAGCAACAGGCCACCTGTAGTCAAGCGCCAACTGAGGGGTGCACGCGTGCGCCAAGCATCCCCTTCCTCCAGGCGTCGAAAAGGAGAGCACACTGGCACACTGGGCGGACTTCATGTGCTGCTTCATGGGCGCGACCTCGCGCGCCAAATATGTAACAGGGGCAGACCGGAGCGTCGGAGTTCGCGATGCTTGCATCTCGCACCGGGCGGCACAAGTGCCCTTGGAGCTGGGGCTCACAACAAAGCTGCAGTGGACGGCACATCAGGAAAAACCATCGCAAATCATAAAAGGTCTAATTTTGGTACTAATACTTGTAAGAGCAGTAACAATTTAATTAAAATTACGCTACAGTAGACTTCCGTGTCGCGTATGGCAGCGAAACCGGCCACGGGAGAGCCAGCCGCCTCAAGCCATCGGTCGGCTAGTCTGACTTCACCGCACGACAACCAGTGCACCGAAAGTGGTCTGCCCCTCGTGACAGCAGTGTTGTGATAAAAAAAAAGTACGCCAGATCGAAGGCCACGTTTAACTGAACGCGATGTTCACCTCGTCACGCGATTTTGCTGCGTTAGCGCCGCCAGCAGGTGACAAGGGTCGCGCAGCCGACTAGGTTCCATACGCGGAAAGTGACCGCCGGAAAGCTGTTAGGCGAAGCCCCCCTTGAAATGAGACGGCGCGCAGTTCGATGCATCGAATGTCCGCTGAACGGGAGTTCGATTAACGCCAACAGCGGCGCCACAGTTTTTGCATGTGATATTTCAAGGGGATATTCTGGGAGTTCGATATAAGGAATAATCCTATATATCCGGGTTGAGTATGTCTGGAATCGACTGTATTTCACTACTGAATACTCTGAGAACACACTGTTTGTAATAAGGGAATACGATACCTTACTCTGTATTTCCACTTAAAACTGGACCCACTGATGCTTTACGATCTTTAGGAAACGCGCCAGTGAAAAACAAGACACTTGTTCGGCTGCAAAAAAAAAAAATTTGAAACGGCCTTCATGTCAGCTTGTACTTATAAGGCTACCGAGAATGTCGCAGGAGAATAACATGCGAGCACAAGATTCACTCCATACGCCTACATATGCAGCAAAAACAATAAGAAAGTTCAGTAAGGAGAATAAACTTTCTGAAGGTTTAGTGCAATTGTTCTACGTGATCTAAGTGATCTAATTGCGCAGGTTGGTTTTCTCGAAGTGATTATACTGCCAAACATTACAGTACAGCAGTCCAACACCCACATCCACAAGTGTGGGCCTTGAATCAATGACCAAAAACAGAGATGTCAGTTTGTTTCAGTTCACAAGTCTTGAAAACTTCCCTCCTCAATCGCTGTCCTCGCTGCTGCAGGAACGCTTAACTCAAGCTATAGCGTACTAACAATTCCCTCCTCGAGAAGGTGAAAGCTGAGTGCTCGGTTACGACGCACTACGCTGGCAACAATTACTCTGACAGGGGCCCACGCCATAATCGCCCAAGGAAGTTCCTCATTTAGATACAAGAGGTAAAAAAAGAGCTAGCTGTTTAGATGTGAGCGGCAGCGAGCATCAAGCCCTCTCAACTAAGACTCGCACCTCATAACGAGGCGCGTGCGCTTTTTGTGACGTCCTACATCGCGCACGGAAAAGTTGAATACACCCCCCTCTCCTTCCCTCGAGTCGTTTAAGCGCTTCTTTTGCTTGTTACAGCCAAGGACAACTCTTGGAAGCCGGTTTCCAAAGTGCCAGCCAACGATCGCAGCTCTGCGCACTTATCACAGCGGCGCTTTTACAGCTGCCGCGTCGTAGTCGCGTAATGGGACA
Organism: Amblyomma maculatum; assembly: GCA_023969395.1. Lineage (NCBI taxonomy): Eukaryota > Metazoa > Arthropoda > Arachnida > Ixodida > Ixodidae > Amblyomma > Amblyomma maculatum. Next base: position 6,985 of record JAJIZL010061018.1, read on the forward strand.
CACTGCGCACGACAGGCTGGTTGCGTCTTCTCCACTCGTAGGTTTACACCTTTTCGTAAACCAAGCGTAGTCTTTCTCGAAAGTTCGTCCATCGCGGCATCGCAGGAGCGGGAGAGCAGCTGGCTGGCGGTGCTAGTATTGGCAGTGGCGCGAGCCGCTGCCCACCTAGTACGCGTTAAGGGTTCAGCCTTGTCCGTCCGCCCATCCTTGTTGATAGCGAGAGTGCGCCCAGCGAGGAGACATTTTACTTTTTTTGTTGTTTCTATGGCGTGACTTGCAGCATAAAATAGTTTTTACAAGCAAGTAAGAGTATAGGAGGTATTCAGGTGACATCACGGGCTCCTTTTTGTAGAGCAGAACACAACTTCGGCTGTGCAAGTGGTGATACGGCTATTAGATACGCCCGCAGCTTTTCGCCGGGCTACGTGCGGCACAAAATGGCGGCCACTGAGGCATAAATGCATGCTCCCTACAGGCCAAATCCTGAAGGAAATATAGCAAAGGCCGGTGATGAGGACATGGTATTCAGTCGTGCACGTCAGGCACGGTCGATCTCGGGCCATGTTAATGACTCTCGATTCCGTACTCTGCTGGTTTAGTTTGGTTTGGTTTATATCCTAAAGTGACTCAGGCTGTGATGATCGCTGCATTGGAGGGATCCTAGTAATTTATTCCACCTGGGCCAGTAGGTTCCATGGAAGAAAGGTGCATGCATTTCCGCCCGGTATAAACCTCGGCACCGACGAGCATCGTCGATAACAGCGCCACTGCTCGGTTGTGCTCCCGCTGTGGGCATGGTCGCGATGAGCTCCAAACCTTTGAAGGTGGTACTGTTTTGACTGATGTCTGTTGTAAGAACGATCCCTACCCCATGCTCCCTTCCCGCGTGTTTACAAAATAGATGCACGCACCAACGTCCTCGATGTCAAGATGGAAAGCCGCCATGAAAAACAGCGACGCAGTGTCGTTGGCACTTCCGTAATCGGAAACATTTGGTCTCGGTATTATCTTTGGTAGCGCACACACCTGATCTGTGGTTGCATACCATTTTACTTTAGTTGTGAAATAAACCATAAGGTTATTAGATGATTAATAGAGAGATAGCCTGTCCCCGCGGAAAGTTTTCTCATTTCCGGAACCATTAGTTCGCGCTCCGACTCCATCGGACGACTAGTCTCATGTTCTGTGTACTTGGAATAAGAGTTGAACGGCTTTAAGCTGGATGCTGTTTCCTTGTCACACTGAGCGAGCCTTGAGCAGACACAATGTGATATTTAGTAGCAATTTGAAAATAGTGAAAACGTCCCGCACAGAAACCAGACACTGTCGCGTGAATGTAGGAAGGCCGAGCCACAAAAAGCTCGTGTAGCGAAGGCGGGTCACGCGTGGCTGGTTCCGAGGGCATGCATGGTCTGTTGCGCAGGGCACAATGGGGGAGAGTGGGAAATGTGGGTGCGTCACTGGCTTCTACCGGCTATGCACGTTCCACCAGCTCGCGCGGCCTGTCAACCGGGCTGGCGCACCGGAGACGCTGTCTGAGCCGATATTCAGAGCGCGAAATATGACACTAGCGATTTTTGACGAAGAGTGAGAGCTGTCGGGACGATTGCGCGAGTCACCGCGGTATGACAGTTGGTCGCAGATTCTTGAGCGCATTCGAAGCGGCTAAAAAGGGACGACAGAGGAACAGCGGCCAGTCTTGCGTCGCCTTCAGCTCAGTTGAATATAAGCACGTCGGAATGATGAATTATTTTCTGCAGCATATTGCGTTGTTTTGAATGCACATAAATTTCAAGCGCAGACAAAAAAAAAGTTTATCGTCATTCTAAAAGCAATCCCCTCGCCTCTGTCATCCTATGGCCTCCACACTAATTACTTGATCACGCGCTGTTCGGCTAGAGGAGCACCCAGGGAAAGAATAAAATATAACAAATGTGCTGCTGTTAAGATAAAATGGTTAGGATGATAAATATTGCCTACCTTTCAAAGTTGTCGCAGTCGAATGACCAAGAAGGCGTCTCTTGTGAAAGTTACAATCCACTTGGCCTTTAATGACAAGTCGTAGCAAAACACTTGTTTCTTCAGTGACATCGAAACCGAGATTTGCAGTTCTCACGTTTAATTTTGAGAACATATATAGGGTAACAAACGTGCCCATAGCAAGGCTTTGAGTGAATCGATTTCTAATAAATTGCCTTGGAATTACTGCCCCTGTGCCCCAATCGTGCACGAAAAATGTTTTAAAGGCACTTTGGACCACTAAAGTGTTATGAAGCGAGAGCCTTTGTTTGAAACGCCGCTGATTCCTGCTTTACTGCGCCGGCTTGTGTACGCTGCGTGGTGTGGCGCTCGAGAAAGTGCTAAATGAAAGACGCCGCACGGACGCGGATCGGACGCCCGGCGGAGAAAGCTTCGTATATGCGTGCATCGCCTCGAGATGTCATCTGTCGTGGTCGGATGTGACGTGACAGTGACGTCACATCCAGTCATGACGTCAGGTTCGGTTATGGCCGATGACGCCACCAAGTGACGCCGTCACAATTTCGCGGTATCGCGCGGAGTCTCGCGAAGAAGTGTGACACATCTCACGACCAGACAGTCTGGCGAGTCAATTATCACGAGCCTATTAAGGCTTTCGCCTGAAAAGCTGCCAAATAGCTTTGCTGATGTGGATCCCAACTGTGGATGACGAATTAGTTATGGACAATGAATCGCGCAGAATGAAGAAAATTACAGTCGCTGCTACAAGGCCGAGACGAGCTGATAGCTGAAAACGTTGCCATGGGAGCCTCATACCGAACTTTACTCATCCTGACCAAAATAAGATGCTAATATTTAAATCTGGTCTCCACTCTGAACAGTTTAACGTTGCTTCGCATTTTTGCGCATTGCAATAAGAAGCATCTTGCGGCGGCTAGTCTTGCACTTTAGGAGTCAAGGTAGAATAGGATGTCCAAAGCGCATTTTTTAGGCTTGCCACAGGTATAGGCTATCTTAAAGAGAACTACGTGAGCCTTACAATTATCACGCGCTGTTTCCTCTAAAATAACACAAGAATGCTCTGTCCTTGCAAAACACTAATGCGACACCAATTTCTTGCTCGTCCGTGTACTACCTCAGCTGGGCGGTGGCTATTTTCAGGAACGACTCCTTGTTTGATTCGCCTTCTCCTTCCAAGAGGCTTCGCATCGATGAAGCTTCCGGGATGCACAAAGCAGTCGTAAATTCTCGAAGTGTCGCAAGGATGATCCTTTCCTTGACTCTGGGTTCCACTGGGCCGCCGTCTTCCCTTGCCTTTAAGCAGCGCCCTGCTTCGGGCTGCACCGAGTAGCAGTTAGGGCGAGTGTCGCAAATCTGGGCGTGCCCTGGTCACTGGAGCTCGGCGAGCTGACGTCATCGCGGTCCTGAGTTTTTCTCGGCCACCGTCTTCACCTGCGCAAAGTAGCGTTAAGGACTATACGTGTCGTAAGTGTGGGCGTGCCCTCACCGCTAGAACCCAGTGAGATGGCTTCATCAGCATTCTCCATGGGTTCCGCACGGCCGCCGTCTTTCTTTGCCCCTGGCACCTTTCTGCTTTTGAGTCGCTGCTGTTCTGCTGGCTTTTGGTCAGGTCGTGGAAGATAGCTGCCGTAGCGTCCACGTACGGCGTGGACGGCACTGCACCCAGGCACAGCCGCTTCCCGGTATTGCCAGTGCCGGCGCAGCGGCTATGAGCTAAGTCATCAGGTACCTTCCAGTTCGCCGGTGGGAAGCTCGCCGGTCGAGGAGAGCAGGCGGTGTTCGCGCTTTTCGTCGCGCCAGACATCGAGGGGCCTTTTTCGTAGATCGAAAATTGTTGTGCCCTCCGGAAACGCCTTGTGCAGGGGAGGAACGCCGTCTTCTTCAGACATGATACAGTGCCTGTGCTATGAACCGATAACAGATGGAACTGCCGTTTTCTCCAGACAATACCAGCTGTATTTACGGTAGGAATCGGCCACACAGCAAATTTAATTGCCTCGAACAGAAAAAAATGAAAAAAAAAATCAAGAAAGACATGTAACTTAGCATGGTCTATACCTATATCGAATGCGTGAGTCTATTAAAGCTAATCGCACGTGTTAGAGTGTTTAAGCTTCGACTTTTCCGGCATTCCATTGTCTTTAAATCCTCTAGTTTGTAAAACACTAATGGATAGCAAGTTAGGGTACGCAACATCAATATAAAAACCTACGCATGAAAACATAACTTTTCTTGAACTGGTTCAAAATAATTCTGTTCGCTTAATATTTTCAAATTAAAATGTCACCGAGAGTATCACAGTAATAAAAGCTAATGTTTCACATACGTTCATGAAGTCGTTTGACTATTTCATACTGTATATCACGGCGTAACGCTACACATAGCCAAAGGTACACTTAAGTAGGTTAATGGGATCGTGCAAATGACCTGCGTACCAGGTATTACAACTCTGCATTAAGAACACCAGAGTAACTCTGCCTGCTGCCGCACTTTGTGCTTTAAAACGTGTGTGGGCGCTCTGAGTCTCTTAAAGAAAAAAAAAATGCGATTATCTTTGTTCTTTGGATCCTGAACGCTGCCAGGCGCAGGCGTCCAAGGTCACATTGACATTCCACCGCGAGTCATGCCAACGAAGCCCGCTTTTTCCAGATGGAAGGCACGACGCTATAAATAATGCTATAATAAAATTTGTTGCTGCTGCTGATCTTACAACTACTACTGCTACAACAATTGAAGCAGTTATGTTTTTACGTTCCTCTGCGTAAACGAAGAACCTCCTGGAGAGGTTTTAACGTAATCATTCCTTCATATCCCAGTCATTTGAGGCAGCAGACAAAAATAACAGCAGTGTTCGTATGAATTCTCTCACGTGAAGAAAACGCAGTTAGCGCAGAAGACACCAATGTATTAGCAAATAGTGTTCAGTAGTGTTTTTCTCAGCTCACACCACATCCTCGCTTCATCCGTCGCACTAACGTTTCAAGTGCGCTTAACCCAACAATAATGACTCATAAGCAGGACACAGACAATTCTCGTAAATGGGAAGAATCTTCAAGCACGCTTCGGCCCAGGCCCGGCGGAACAGTACACTTTTCTGAGCGGTCCTGTAGGGATTTTAGCTCCCAAGCTGGTCATGGTCTCTGTAGTGCTGATACGCACATACGTACTTACGTGCGCAATATTTATTTTGCCGGACTATAACATTTCGCTTTACTGAGAAAGTGAAATGTCTTCGATTTGTTGTGGTGTTGCAGTTACACTGGGCGCGTATTGTGCCCTTTTGTATAACACTTTCTTTCCCATATAGCCATTAAGAAACCGCAGGTGGATGCTGTCGCGCTTGACATCAGAGCTGTAAGTCCAACGCATGCAATGTATCCCGCCGGCTCCATTATCAAAGCCATGCCTGATGAATGACCAACATGTAAAAAGGAAAAAAAAAAAAGAAGAGTAAGAAAAGTTGCAAAAATAAAAATACGGCGCCAGGTTCGAATGACTTAAACCCTACCTCTGTTTTGCGTCACGCCTCGGCAAATCATGCCAAGACCGGAGATCGTGCAACAGCAGAGGCTCCCATGGGCTCTCAGAGAATCGGCAGCCGCAAGTTTTTACCCTAAACATCCGACAGCGGACTGCACTACTGCGGCGTTCTTAGTGCAGTATTGTGACTGACACGAGTCTCATTTGCGCGAATGTATTTGCCAGTGAAGTTAACGCCACCGCTGGTCTCCGCTATCAACGAGCACACGCCGTCGGATTCACCAGTGCTTGGCATTAGTAAGTAGTCTCATGACTCGAAAAATGAAGACACTATAACACAGCCGATTTGTCGACGGCCAACCGTCTGTTCAAGACAAATTTTTGAATGCATTTTCTTCATCGTCTAGCGTTTACCAAAACGTTTTTTTTTTTTTCTAACCGTTCTTGACATCTCAGCGCTTCCGCCGGCCACATCTTTGCTTCTGAGGTAGAGAAAAGAAAGTGAGAAAATGGGAGTGTAGGGATGTTATAGCTAGAAAACGACCAGATGAATACCCCACACGTGGGAAGGGGAAGGAAGGCAGAGAAAGAAAAGAAAGGCAGGAACGAAATTATTTTCGCAAAAGTCTGCCGGCAATCACTGTTAGCGTACAGAACTTAGATAAAGCTCAGAGGCTCGAACTTAGCTCTGAGTCTTTTAAGAATGTCAATAGCGCCTTGACTGCTTTTCTCTGAAACGAAGGTACAACCCAATGACCCGGAATCTTGGCTTCAGAAAAGGAAGAAGGTTCCAAGTGGCGGAGTGTGGCAGTCGGGCTCCCGCTAAAACTGAGTACATTAAAAAACAATCGTTCATCGCACCCGATGTTTTCACACGCTGAAAAGTCTAATAATGTGGAGTGGCACGCAAACGTCCCTTTCAACCCCAAGCGACACAACTGCGAAACCTAGCAGCAAGATGGGCAGGATGCTAATTTTCTAAAGAAATAAGGGGTCAAGACAGTGCAGACGGTATGCCGAGTTTTAGAGCAGAGACCATGTCGCTAATTCATGTTTCGGGCAACCTCTCGCAGACGTGCTTCTGCGTCGGCTCTAGTGAGTAGTGTTCAGACAATGTTGGCACTAATATGAGCCGATCTAGCTTCACTATGGGCTAAGTAATATTCGAAAATACCACTGTGTCCTGGTGGCTACTGCAGCATAATGTCGTGACCCTCTTCTAGTGCGCGGCGTAGGTTATCTTTTAGGCTAATTGCTCGCGGTTCCCACGACGTGAGGACGATTTGACACATTGTATGGATGCATTAAAAGTCTACTTACAATCAATGTACTGACACGCAATGCTCACCTCTCAAACTGCTTCGGGAACTGTCGATCTCGCAGGTTTCCCTCTGAGCTTGGAGGGCCAGCCGGATCTCAGCAGAGTTATATCCTGGCGGGCCAGGCCTGCACAAGCCTCATTCCGAAGCTCAAACTCGGATTAAGGCTTCACAATGACTGCCGTGCAGTGTTGCAGTCAACATAGCATGGTGTTCGGAAGCTCCGACACATTCGACGCATCGCAGAACAAAACTGTACGCAAGCGAGCCAATATTTGTTTTTATCTTAATCATTGCCTCGCGCGTTCAAGTCACATGTAACCGCATTTGCGCGCGGTTCCCGTTCATTGCAGCATTGAAAGTCTGAGGAGTGTAGAAGATAAAGATATAATAATATGTACAACGCTTCGCAATAAGTCAAAGAACTACAGGCAGTTTTCAAGGAGGCTGAATTTTTGTTTGAACACGTTTATTACTTTAAAAAGTTTTCAGGTGCAAATGCTTGCGAATGGAACAGAACTCATCAAACGTAATAAAAGAGCTTGTCAACATTTCATGCTTGCTCTAAAAAACCACTGCCACGAGCAAGTTTTTGGCACTGGGCGGTGAAAAAAGGGCACTCAGCGGTATGAGTCGGCACAATGAGCTATAAAGGCTATGATTTGTAAGTAACTGTGCTTATTCCGCATAGTAGTAAATGCTTTGCAAACGGTGCCCAAATTAGGAGTAACAAACAAACCTGAGACTGGTACGACCATAGCATCTTCCGCAACCACACTAATTGGAGATTCAATCCAACCAGCCTCTTTTTATGAGCCCTATCAGGATATACTACAGACATGGCCACAAAACTCACTAGCGCTAAAACGGAATCTCGGAAACTGACATGTCAACTTTCTAGAACAACTAGCTGCGCAGCCTTCCTACTACAAGTCTGTAATTGTCACAAGCCTCACATGCATAAGGGCGGCACTAAACTTTACTATCAAACATACGAAAACTACCCGCATTACTATTATCTCGGTACTGGGTACTATGATCGAACACACGGTTAGTTTATTTTATATGAAGACAAAATGGTTCTCCTGTCACTTCGTGGATCGGAGAAGTAGGAACAGTAAAAAAGAATCACAACACAAGGCTGCGTTCACAACCAAGTCATTCTTTGGACATGCCAATCACAACCGCATAAAGTTTCGGCATAAACGATTGCCATCCTTGCCAAAAATTTAAACAACCCTAACCGGTGGCCATGTGAAGTAAGCAATACAATTGCCAGAATAGAACGCACACGAAAGGACGATAAACATCTGCCTGCAAAAGATCTAGCGAGCGCCTTCACTGATGCTAAATCGTGCCAGGCGTCAGAAGAAGAGAGACCCGCACCGAGAATTTGTTTCTTCTGTTACCTGGCGTAACGAACGAGCTTGTAATAATGCTGCCTCTCGAGAAAACTCTTCAAAATAAAGTGCCAATCAACAGTTCGAGCTGGCACGCGCTTGAGAGAAGGCAAGGATTCTCCATATTCAAAGACAACTCTTTCTCGTTCTTTTACGGGGTGCATTCAAGTTCTGAACGAGGGAGAATTGGGCCTAGTTGGTTATACATGATGATTTCGACGGAACGCGTTTTTGTTTTCACTTTTGCTCCTTCTGTGAGCAGAGTGGATTCGAATTTGGGGATTTCTCATGGAAAGCAGTATGGAGCCACGTCTGGTGCCGCAACCAATCACCCCGCGTGTTCTACTGCTACTCCCTCGCACTAAAAGCCATATCACACATTGTATGCGAATATCTCAAATACGGTGCCGAAAGACGGCCAGCGAATCTTGACCCCCAC
>JAJIZL010061020.1:0-26572 GCA_023969395.1 Amblyomma maculatum
TTGACTCCACAGGAGTCAAGCCAGACCCTGGTAAAGTCCGTGCCGTCCGTGATGTGGCCAGTTTCCGCGGCTTGCTTTCCTTATTCCGACGGTTCATCCAGAACTTCGCCAACGCCGCCCGTCCGCTCGCTGCCCTCCTCAAGAAGAACGCGCCTTTCTCTTGGGACCCTGATGAAACTCGTGCCTTTCAAGCCCTGATTTCGGCCCTCACCGCTCCACCTGTCCTGGCCAATTTCAACCCTTCAGCACCTACGGAACTCCGAACTGAACTCAGTAGCCATGGCATTGGCGCTACGCTTGCCCAGTTTGAGCATGGCGTCTCATGTGTAATTGCCTACGCCAGCTGCCTATTCAATTACCGAGCGGGATTGCTTATACTCTTTTGAAGTTGACTAAATTTCTCCCTTATTTGTTTGGGAGACCTCTGTGCGTAGTTACAGACCACCATGACTTATATTGATTGTCTTCACATAAGGACCCTACTGGGCGCTTAGGTCTCTGGGTCTTGCGCTTAAAATAATACATATTTGATATTGCCTATAAGTCAGGCCGATTGCATCAAGAGGCTAAATGTTTGTCTCGCCATCCTGTCAATCTTTCTGAATTATTTGACTGTGCTGCAGACGACTACGTGTTGTCCATGACAAAATTTCTGACATTGGTGCCGAACAGTCTTCTTATAGAACAGCCCTACGACCCATTATAGACCAGCTCCGCACCGCCAACTCCGCTCCTTCCGGCGCGACGTTCGTGCTGCGTGACAATGTAATGTTTTGACGCAACAGTGCATACCTTTTTCTAGTTGTCCCGAATCATCTCCACTCTACTGTTTTAGCCCAACTTCATGACGCCCCTACAGCAAGGCACTTGGGAGTGTCACGCACATAGGATAGCGTACGCCGGCGGTTTTTCTCACCAGCGCTTTGCCGATCTGTTCACCCCTACGTTGCAGCTTGTGACCTGTGACAGCTTCGAAAAACGCCGCAGCTTCAGCCTAGTGGTCACCTTCAAACAATTGACGTTTCTCCTGACCCATATTCCCGCGCCGGTCTTGACCTCCTTGGGCCTTTCCCGACATCGACTTTTGAGAACAGATGGATTGCGGTCGCCACTGATTACACAACGCAGTACGCTATCATGCGAGCTATCCCAACCAGCTGTGCCTTCGACATCGCTGGTTACATTCTTCACTGCGTCATCGTGCTTCATGTTGCTCCCCATTAACTGCTAACGGATCGAGGTCCGTGCTTGATCTCTAAAATTGTTGACGATTTGCTCCAGTCATGCTCTAGCCGCCATAATTTTATGACGGCCTATCATCCCCAAACAAATGGCGTGACTGAGTTCCTTAACTGGACGCTTACGGACATGCTGTGCATGTACATTTCTGATCACCATCGTGAGTGGAACGTCAATTTTTCATTCGTTAAATTTGCATACAATTCGTCCCATCAAGGTACAACCGGCTACTTACCCTTTTATCTTCTCTTTGGAAGCGACCTCTGCTCCCTTTTGACAGTTTGCATGTTGACGACCATGCGAGCAGTTATGCTTCCGACACCAAAAGCACTCGCCAACGCCCCCAGAAACATTGACTGGATCGCCTCAGAGCTTCCTAGAGGCCTATAAGCATCGTTACGATCGTCACCATCGAGATGTACGCCATCCGCCTGGCTTTCTCGTCCTCCTTTGGCTCCAGGCCTGCCGTGTTGGCCTGTGCGAAAAATTCGTGCCCATTTACGTGGCCTACCGCATAGTGCACCAACTTAGTGACGTGAACTACAAGAACACGCCCCTGTCTCTCCCGCCCGCCACCACTGCACCACCTGCAGAAATTGTTCACGCCCCTCGTCTTAAACCATACAATTCCCGCTCGTCGGTTTACCAACCACCGGGACCATGCTTGCTCAGAGGAGGAGGGGGGGGGGAGATAATATTACGGTGTGTCATCCCAGATGTCGGAAGACGGCGAGGACATTTTGGACGCTGGAGCGAACATTACGGCGACACTGAAGTCGAAACTTTTCTGGTGTGCTATACTGTTCCGGAGGTGCTCCCGACGTTTGACTGAGACTCTTACCACTCGGGAACGCCATGTAACAATATTACCTTAATGCTCATTAAAGATTATGAAACCAGTCCAGTTTTCTCAGGAGAAGGGAAGTGCTTGTTAAGTTGTTATGTTCGAATTTCGGTGGCGCTTCTGAGAGATATTTGAGTACGAGGGCAGTCGGTCACACTTCTAGAAGGTGTATGTTGGAACGGTGAATTAAGCTGCAAAATAACTTTCGCGTTGATGTATGGGCAGAACTCTTGTAAGACCTCGTTGGGAGACTGGTGGAAGCTGGCCCTCTCTTTAATCCCGGACATTTAGAATGCACTTCCCGACCACTTTCACTCAATGTCGCTGAAGCAGCGGTTACAATAAATGGCATCATTTTTAACGCGATCACGTTAGAAGTAAGATTCTTCAGAAATAGTGTCGGCAGCGTTGTCGGCGTTGTGAGTGAATATTCAAGAGCAGGTAACATGGCCGGCATTCATTGGTCGGTACGATGTGTGACGTCAGAATATCACTATGCGTCACTAGATTAACCAGAGCTGCCGACACGGACAGCACTTTCGTGAAAATGATCGAACCCCTCAGAAACATTGGTACTCATGTCAGCCATGCTACTCCTAGACCACGCGGGACGTTCGCGTGTCGTGGTTAAAGCCCGGATTAATTTTGAACTTGATAACTTGATAGCATGAACCTCCTGTTAACAAAACAATCATTGGGGACATTCAACTAAACTCCAACTTTAAGGGCATGAAGCGATTGCATAAGAAACAAGTCCACATATAAACCAAGCTGTGTATACGAACGTGTTTGCGTGGCTTTGAGTAAATGGGAATGCAAGGATCCTAGTACGCTGATTCTGATATCACCCTCCCTTCAAAAAGGAGTGTCCTGAGTTGGCAGCTCCTGCCAAAGTTAATGTCAGGCAACTGTACTTCCGGTTAGTGCTCGGCGATGTTCGCTGCCAGCTACCGCTTGCCAGCACCACGCTAGGAACATTTCACTCAAAACGCTAATGTCGGCGGATGTCCGCGATGCCGGATTTTTGATGAACGGGGCCTTTAGGATAGCGTTTACTTCCTTCCACTTCCAAGTGATGTAGATTCGTACGCCTACGATTACGTAACAAGCCGGCCTGATAAAACAAAGCCGTCTTTTTGCGATGTACCAAGTCCACTAAAAATAATTTTGGGGTCAACTTTGAGACCCTAGGATTGTTTAGAACGGCGAATCTTAAAATAATCAACCGAAAAGACCTTTATTTTTACCTTGTTATTCCTGCTGTCCTAAATGAGAAGTGTTCCACTTATCAGTAACATCGCTTTCAACGTTATTGAATGGATGGGATATGCAGATCAAACTCCGTGGCGATTGTTTCTAGAAATAAATATTGGTCAGGGCGCGAAGCATGAAACAACTAATACAAGAAATCAGGCCCAAATGGAGCGCGATATTTCAAGCCACATTCAATACGTGGATGGATTTAGAAAGGGGACTCTAAGGACCTTAAAAATTACAGAGCAATCAGCTTACTGTCTGTTACGTATAAGATATTTACTAAGGTAATCGCTAATAGAATCAGGACAACCTTAGACTGCAATCAAGCAAAGGATCAAGTAGGGTTTCGGAAACGGTACTCTACTATCGATCATATCCATACCATCAATCAGGTGATCGAAAAATTCTCGGAATATAACCAGCCCCTATACATAGCATTCATTGATTACGAAAAAGCATTTGACTCAGTTGAAACCTCGGCGGTGATGCAGGCTTTGCGAAATCAGGGGGTAGACGAGCCGTACGTGAAAGTGCTGGAAGATATATATAGTGGCTGCACAGCAACCATAGTTCTGCATAAAGAAAGTAACAAAATTCCCATAAAGAAAGGTGTTAGGCAAGGAGACACAATCTCCCCAGTACAATTCACAGCTTGTTTAGAGGAAGTATTCAGAGACTTGGAATGGGAGCAGTTAGGGATAAGGTTAGATGGAGAATACCTCAGTAATCTGCGATTTGCTGATGACATTGCCTTGCTAAGCAACTCGGGGGATGAACTGCAAATAATGATTGATGATCTAGACAGAAAAAGTAGAAAGGTAGGCTTGAAAACCAATATGCAGAAGACTAATGCAATCTTCAACAGCCTCGGGAAGGAACAGCAGTTTACATTAGGCAGCGAATTACTGGAAGTAGTAGGCGAATATGTCTACTTAGGGCAGGTAGTAACCACAGATCCGGACCATGAAAAGGAAATAACAAGAAGAATAAGATTGGGATGGAGCGCATTTGGCAAGCACTCGCAGATTACGACTAGCAGCTTACCAGTATCGCTCAAGAGGAAAGTATACAACAGTTGCATCTTGCCTGTACTCACCTATGGGGCTGAAACGTGGAGGCTAACCCAGAGAATTCTACTTAAGTTGAGGACAATCCAGAGGGCTATGGAACGAAAAATGGTAGGGGTAACATTAAGAGATAGAAAGCGTGCAGAGTGAGTCATAGAAATAACTCAAGTTACGTAGATTCTAGTGGAAATTAAGAAGAAATGGACATGGGCAGGACATGTAGTGCGAAGAGAGGATAACCGATGGTCGCTGAGGGTAACAAACTGGATTCCAAGGGAAGGAAAGCGTAGCAGGGGGCGGCAGAAAGTTAGGTGGGCGGATGAGATTAAGAAGTTCGCAGGGGTCAAGTGGATGCAGCTAGCACAGAACTCGGTTAAGTGGAGAAATATGGGAGAGGCCTTCGCCCTGCAGTGGGTATAATCAGGCTGATAATGATGATGATGATGATGATGATGAAACGAGAAAACTTCATGCTCTCCTGAAGTAATGATTATATTGCCGCTAAACCTACAAAACTGTATTTGTTGTTTTTTGGCATGCAGCCGTAACAGTCTGATTCTGGATCGCGTATCAGTTATGTATTCTTAGTTTGTTAATGCTCGATGTTGCGAGACGCACCTTTATCAGTTTTGTTCTCGCACAAGATGCGCTGAGATCGGTCTCGAGGATTCCGGTCACTCGCGTACGTTTATACAATGTTCCAGGTTGTGCTAGTAGCAGATTGCGAAGTTATCTAGATTGTTCTGAGCAGCTTTTAAACTGAGCGTTGTAGAGGGCGACGGGCATTCTTTGTTCGACGATCGACGAGCACACTTGTTGTTATCACGAGTACACTTGTTGTTATCGCTGCCTTCGAGTTGCTTAGTTCTTTTACGCGCGCAAGTTAGTCCAATAAAGAGTTTCTTCAGTGCCATCACTGACTCTTCATTTGTGCAATCGACCTTGGCACCCCCACGTGACATCTGGTGGAGGTGCTGCCGCGATCCTTCAAGCGAAGACCTCAGCCTAGTTCCTGTGACTCTGGGGGATAATCCTACAGGTCACCGAGCCAACCGCCGACTTCAAGGCCTACAACCCCAAACCGGTCTGCTGGCTGACGCTGTTCGACTCCGGAAGGCATCAACTTTGGAAATGGCCCAGTCAACAGCATCAGTCGTCTTCGTGCAGCCCCGGGAGTTCCCCATCTTCCAAGGACTGCCGAGTGAGATGCGGAAGATGCAGGGATTGCCCATTGATGCTGCGGAAGACAGGATGGACTTTTTCAACTATGTGGCAGAATTTAACAGCTGGAACGACGCTGCGAAACTCAAGCATGTCTACTTTGTTCTGCAAGGACATGCCCGAGTTAGGTTTGAAAATCAGAAGACTTCTTTAAAGGATTGGAAGACATTTAAAGCAGATTTTTTGATGGACTTTGCATGTTCTGTCCGAAAAGAAAGAGCTTCGGCTCTCCTCCAATCAAGACCAACTCCCAAACGAGCCTGTCCTAGTTTACGTAGAGAAAATGAGGCGCCCCTTTCTCCGCGCCGACCCTAACATGACCGAAGGTGAGAAAGTGAAGTTTTTAATGCGAGGCGTTAAATAGTTTCTTTTTTCAGGGCTGGTCAGAAATCTGCCAAAACCCGTGGCGGAATTTGAAAATGAAGCATCGACCATCGAGAGGACGATGGACACCCGGATGCGCCACTACGAACGACTATACCGCCACGATCAAGAGTCATCGTTTCTGTGGTTACAAAAGAAGTCGAAATCACGGGAGGTGTTGTCGAAGGAAACACTCATTTATTACTGGATAGAGGACTTGGCATCGCAAGAGGCATTGTCCGTTTCCGTCATGAACAAACTCATGTGCTCGTCACGAACTTCACCGACGAATACCAGAGCCTGAACAAGGGCATGACGATTGCTTTGCTTGACGAGCTAGCGGATACCCGAGAAGACTTCGCCCTCCCCAGCCAACTTGAAGACGATGCATCTAACTGAGCCAAGCAGCCCACTCTCGACATTAACCCAGCGCTCCCCCGTGACAAACAAGACAGGATTCGCATTCTTCTTGACAACTACAGCGAGTGCTTGTCTTCAGCGTCGAAGGTGCGGCAAACTCGGTTGACAAAGCATCGCATCATCACGGATGAGAACACTCGACCGCTACGTCAAAGCCCCTACCATGTATCGCAACGAGAACACCAGGCCATACGCAATGAAGTTCAGGAAATGCTGCGTGATCATGTAATCCAGACATCCAACAGCCCCCGATAGGCACCAGACGTTTCGGTGAAGAAGAAAGACCGCAAACTTCGCTTCTGCGTTTCATTAACACCGCTTGAATAGCATAACTAAGAAGGATGTCCACCCGCTGCCCCGCATCGACGATACACTGGACCGCCTCTGCAACACTAAGTGCTTCTCGTCGATGAACCTGAAGAGCGGGTACTGGCAAATTGAGGTCGACAAAAGAGACCGCGAGAAGACGGCGTCCATAACACCGGACGGCCTCTTCGAATTCAAGTAATGTGATTCGGCTTGTGCTACTCACCAGCTACGTTTCAACTAATAATGGACATTGTCCTGGCGAGCTTAAAGTGGCAGATGTGTTTGGTATGTTTTGACGACGTCACTGTGTTCTCGTCAAACTTTGAAGACCATCTGAGAAGGCTTCGAACAGTAGTTGACGCAATCAAGTCCTTAAGTTTAACGTTGAAAGAAGAAAGGTGTCACTTCGCCTACAAAGATGTTTCTTGGTCATATCGTTATCACGGCGAGAGTTCGCCCCGACCCACAGAAAATAGCTGCGATTGCACAGTTTCCAAAGCCCGGTCAGAAGAAAGCTGCGCGCCGATTTCTCGGCCTGTGCACATATTACCGACGATTCGTCAAGAACTTTTCGCGCTTCGAACCTTTGACGCAGCTTACAAAGGCAGACGTGCCATTTCAATGGGAAGCACTGCAAGCACTGCCTTCGAGGAACTTAAACGCTGTCTACAGTCCCCTCCAGTGCTAAGCCACTTTGATGAGAACGCCGAGACTGAGATACATACCGACGCGAGCAGTCTGGGCCAAAGGCGCCGTTCACATTCAGAAAAATGCTGGACATGAGAAAGTAAACGCCTCCGCTAGCAGGTCTGTCTCGACAGCCTGAGCCAATTACTCGGCCACCGAGAAGGAGTGCGTTGCAATCCTCTGGGCCACTTTAAAGTTCCGCCTGTACTTATACAGCCGACCATTCAAGGTGGTAAGCGATCACCACGCGCTCTGCTGGCTGGCAAATTTGAAATCCCCTCCGACTGCCTTGCCCGATGGAGCCTGTCTTCAAGACTTCGACATCACAGTCGTCTACAAGTCAGGCCACAAACACTCAGATGCAGGCTGCTTATCACCAGCCCCCGTTGATGTACCGGTGAAAGAAGAGGACGAAGATGCCTTTTTGGGACCGGTAAGCGCCAGCAGTTTCGCAGAGCAACAGCGATCAGACACTGAGCTTAAAGCGCTAGCCGATTAGTTAGGAGGAAAGACCGCTTCCCCTCCTGATGTGTTCAGGCGACATTTATCATTGTTCGTGTTAAGTAATGGCCTCCTCGTGAATAACTTCGCACCCAACAGTACCGCGCAGCTTCTTGTAGTGCCTAAAAACCTCCTGCAGGAAATTCTGCAAGTGTTGCATGATGAGCCCACAGCAGGCCTTCTCAGATTTGCGCTCACGTTGCGTCGAATCCAGGAGAAGTACTACTGGCCGCGTTTGCCTGCTGAAGTTGCCCACTACTTGATCACGGGTCGTGAGTGCCAACGACGCCAGACGCAGTTGATCAGACCAGCAGAACTACTAAACCCGATTCCGTCACCAACCCTGCACTTTCAAAAAATTGGGATGGATCTTCTCGGCCCCTTTTCATCTGTGTTTATGGGTAGCAAGTGGATCATCGTGGCCACTGACTACCATACCCGTTACGCCGAAGCAAAAGCACTATACATAGTACCGCGGCAGAAGCCGCCAAATTTTTTGTCGAACAAATTCTCTTGCAACGCGGCGCCCCAGAAGTGCTCATCACGGACAGGGGAACGGTGTTTATGGCAGAGTTGACGCCAGCCATCATAGAATACAGTCATACAAGCCATCGACGAACAACTGCGTACGATCCCCAGACCAATGACCTTACGGAGCACCTGAACAAAAGATCGAGGGCACGATCGCCATGTATATCGACGCTGAACACAAGACCTGGGAGGCCATCTTGCCATACGTGATCTTCGCGTATAACACGGCAGTCCAAGAGACGACGAGAGCGACTCCGTTAAAGCTTGTGTATGGCAGGGAGCCCACGACGACGCTCGAAGCAATGCTGCCGCACGTAACCAATCAGGACAACTTTGACATCGCCGCCTACCTGCAGCGTGCAGAGGAAGCTCGACGACTCGCACGGCTGCGTATTAAAGACTAACAGCGCACCGACAGCCGACGATACAACTTACGACGACGCCACGCAGAGTACAATCCAGGAGACCAAGTGTGGTTTTGGACTCGAATTCACCGCCGTGGACTAAGTGAAAAGCTAGTGCGTAGATACTTTGGGCCATACAAAATCCTTTGTCGCGTCGGAGAACTCGACTATGAAGCCATGGAAAGACAGCATCACAACGGCGACGTGCGCGCCCAGAAATCGTATATGTTGTTCGTCTGAAGCCTTATTACGCGCGTTAAAGAATCCGTGATGTTTAAACTTAATAATGTTTCTATATACGTTGCTTTGTTTATTTTGGAAGAACGAGGCGATGTTTTTTAAGAGGGGAGCAATGCTGCGAGACCTATAAAACTGTGTTGTTTTTTGGCAGCCGCCTGCATGCGGCCGTATCACTCTAATTATGGATCGCGTATCAGTTCATTATTCTTTGTTTGTTAATGCTCGATGTCGCAAGACCCATCTTTATCAGTTTCGTTCTCGCACAAGATGCGCTAAAATCTGTCTCGAAGATTCCGATCACCCGCCTATGTTTCTATAATGTTCCAGGTTGTGCTAGTAGCAGTTTGCGACATTATCTAGATTGTTCTGAGCAGCTTTTCAATTGAGCGTTGACGAGTGCGACGGGCATTCTTTGTTTCACGATCGACGAGTACGTTTGCTGCTATCGCTGCTGCCGGGATTCTTAGTTCTTTTGCTGGAGCACGTCAGCCCATTAAAGAGTTTGTTCAGTGCCATCACCGACTCTTCATTTGTGTCATCGACCTTGTCATCACCCTGTAACGATATGTAGGCTATTCCAATGTAATAGTTTAAGGAATAGTGGCCTGATGGAAGGTGGTTATTAGGCACCGGCGCTCCTATAAAGGTGACAGCTTGCGCGGTTCTATTCCTAAGTTGGTGACGAATTTTGACAATGTGAGTTCGCACGGCGCTATTGGCAGTGCGCGGACAGGTTACTATGCAATTGCCGTTCTACATTACAATTTTGTTCATTACTTTATTGACTACTTGTACACTCGTTCATTGGATCATTGTGCTTGACATAGAGGAATCTAAACGTTGCTACGTTCTCGCTGCATACAGGGATGGGATCGAAATGCTGCTGTCGGAAGCCCGGTTCAGTCAGGAAAGTTTCCAACAAAAATTCAGAATATCGGTTGTTTGCCGTTGCACAAAAAAAGCAATCATTTGGAGCAGCCATGCGGGCAGCAATCGAATGCGCTAAACAAAATAGTGGGGCTACCATTTGAACGCCTTTGTCGCCTCTCTCGGAAGGAGTGCGCTTGACAGGTGCTAAATCGAAGTGTCAACGTGTGTCCATTTGGAAACAATGGCTGTATCGAAGCCCATTCTCATGTTCTCGACATCTAAGTAAAGCAGCAAAGCAACGCCGGGAACGGGCTTCGAGTGGGTACTGAGAAAGGGGATCTAGCAAACTCGTACTCTAGAGCAACAGAGATAGAGAGAGGTTTCAGAGCAAGCGGTAATGCGTTAGGGGACAAAAAAATCCGCAAAACCAAAAATTCGCACTCTAGATAGAGTGTCGCTACACTGAGTTTGGGAAGTTAGCTCTGAAGACAGCTACATAGGTTCAACGATGCTCTTCAAGATTGATACAATATAAAAGTGTGCAAGGAAACTACCCGTGGAAGCCGGCTAGTGTGATTAGGTGTGGTTTACATGGGAAAAATTGGAATGTGCTTAGAGAACATGAACATCTGAGAGAAATATATTGTTGCTTCATTTTTTCCGACATATGTAATATGTTCTCTTCTATGTAAGACGTTATGACATACTTGCGTAATTTCTTCACAAAGATAGCGATTACTTATCACCATCGTTAGTGGCCATAAGAGGTCTGAATATTTATAATAAAATGGTGATATATTATGATGCATACGAGCGCAACCTGTCGATTTCTTAGTTGTGCAGCCATACATAAATTGACGTCAACGTGCGTATTTTGTGTTGATGTTCAGTATTTTCTACCTTGCAATGAGTTACAATGCTCTTTTATAACCGTGGCTGTGAACGACGCCTATGGAGGACGCCAAATGGTGGAACATCATCCTGCACTCGTGCAGGAGGGTGAGGGTGGTAATCAATCAGACAACGATGGCGTCGGGTTGGCTACCAAGAGCACTGCAACGAGCGCTCGCCAAGGACATGAAAATCAGAACGCCGGAGCTCATCGCCTCTTTACGTTGGGATGGATGTGAAGGTGCACGTAAGTCAAAGTTTCTAGACTGTGTGCGTAGGAGCTCTGGCCTCGACCTGTTGACTCTGAACTTCTACAAAACGGCCTCAGGTGTACAGAGGGCGCTCATTCAGCACTCACTCGGTTGTAAAGACGTCAAGCTGCGTCCCTGCATCTTGCAAGTATGTAAATTAAAACACTTCTTTGTCTTTGTCCTGTGAACCATACCAGAACATGAAACCTGCAAGACTCGTGGAGTCACAGCACAAAATGTCAGCCCCAAGCGTTACGTGCTGCGGCTAGTCTCTTTCTCTATAACGTACGCTTATGTACTGCTAGCACGTCAGAAAAAAGTCGGAGTATCAAGCTATTAATGAGATTTAGGCGTTTTATACTAGTGAGCGTTAATTTTTTATAGCCAGCTAATGATTACGATAGCATCAATGTAAGAAAAAAAATCACAGGCACAATAATTCTAATGGGGATTTATGCGCCACTTCCTGGACAGGGGGCAGGTGAAGGACGACACACGACACAAGCGAAACTTGCAACTGTTTATTCTTATCGACAAAACACGTAAATGTATACATATTTACAAAAAGGCATAATTGAAAAAGAAATCGTAGAAGACTTTTTAATTGAGTCAGCAGAAAAAGATACATGTGTTAGTGTATCATCTGTTGCTCTCGCAGTGGAGGAGCTAGATGTCATATCTTTGCATATGTGGATTTGTGGTAGACGAGATAACGCGCGTGATCACGGGCATGAATGATGCTGTGTTTGCGATTTGACAAGAATGCTATATGTTTATATGTACTTTGGTGATATGAGAAGAGAGGAATTGCTGGATCAAGCTTTGATGTTGGGAAAGGTTGCCTACCCGGAGAAGGGGTAGGCAGCGAACGCGATGATTAGATGGCATCCTCGAGGCGCTACAGATGAAGTTATGTGATGTTAGGAAGATAGTGAGAAAACGGAAAGCGTGGCGTGATATGGTCCACAGGGTCACGAAGAGTCGGACTCGACTGAACGCCTGAACTGAACTGCCGTGTTTTGAAGATAAGAGTAAACAGTTGCAAGTTTACGCTTGTGCCGTTTGTTGTCCCTGTCTAGCAAGTAGCGCATAAATCCCCATTATGATAAACCAAGTAGTCCCTGTGTTAGCATTGTTAGTTGCAATATTCTCCTCTAAGAATAATTTATTGTACACAGCCAATTTCCTTCAACGAAAACTCCAACCCACCAGTGCCCAGCCATGGCACGTTCCAGCTACCACCTGTGAGAGGCATATATGATTTTGGGGAGCAAGGGGGTTCAAATGCGGCAGCCGTATGAATTTCAGTGTATTAGAGTTGACATCATCTTTCCATGCGAAATGAGATGTCTGAGATGGCAGCTTCTACAAGCATGGCAATAATATGACGTCTCGTCATGTAGCAAAACGCATCGATCAATTAGTTCCAGGTCATGTTATCTTTCAGATATAAACTTCCAGAGCCATGTTTGCAATTTCCCAAGCCTCCGAGGCTTCAAACTTAGGTTGCAAGGCGACATATGGCTGTCACCTGCGGGCTGCTATCTGCAAGAATATTCCTAATAATTTGTCCAAGCGGCTAGGTTTCAACCAGTACGCGCACGCGTTAATGGACAATTCTAACGAGATAGCATTTAAGGCCCCTCCACAAAACACACGGCGTTGCCGTTGGTGTTATGAGCGAGAACACACACGAGCATGAGCCTGACAGGTGGTAGCTGCAGCTGATATGGCCGAGAACTGATTGAACGTAAGGTTGCTTCACGTCAACGCAGGTGTTGTCAACACGAGCCCCTCCTTTCATTTGGGAAGAAGATATCAGTATAAGTTTGCCCGGACCCTTGCATTCACGCTACCCCTACAGGCCACGGAGACAGTTTCATACGGCTTGGTTCAAGCGGGGCTTTGCATGTTCGATGGCCACCTACGCTTTAATGTCTTGAACCTAAAGGCGGAGCTCACTCTCCCCCATAACGTTTCGATCATGGATTGGTTTCTGGCATGAGGGTACTAATGCACTTGTGACGCATGCTTGGAAAATGAATGCAAGTGATGTTAGGGTTGCAACAGTCGCGTTAACGGCAGCACCAGGGCAGACGGACCTTTTCTTATACTCATCCCAATTACCCTATATAGTCGTCTTGACGTTCGCGCTCTCATTTGGAGCAAAGCAAGCCAAAAGAAATTTATTATGCGAACTGCTTCACGTTAAGCATATTATCGTTGCGTCAATGTATATTTGTTTTTCTCAACCTTCATGGAAACGCAAAAATATGGACGCATATCAGCTGAAGAGTTTGCAAAAGAAACGAATTTAATAGTCTAATTCGCTTCTCTCCACTCTAAAAAAAAAATAAACTGAATGCCTCGACTGCGTATTTCAACTTCATTTGGAAATTTGATGAATTATTATTGATTTCGGCGAAATCAGCAATTACAACGTACTAAAGCACTCAATATGACTTGCAACTAGCGAGCATGCGTTACAGATGCACAGTGTTGTCGTAAGCGGCATGCTTGAAAACGAAGTGAAAAGGTTTCCCCTCCTCTGGCAGTCAGGTGCAACTCCCGCATCGTCTTCGCAATGCAGTCGTAAAGTGCGAAGCCTTTTTCCGCATGGAGCGTTCATTGCACTCCGAAATCGCGCTGCGTGTGGAACGCAAGTTGCCTGTTCCAAGCTTTCTACATCACTGGCGCAAGTGGTGAACGTGCGTAGTAAACCCATAGTAAATAGCATCATTTGTGCCACACGCCTTCCATTGTCACACTGACATCATTTTATGCAAGCGTCGCTGATGCGGTAATGCTTGAACGGCACGAAACACTTTCATAATGCAAGAGAAGACGATGTAGAGGACAAACTGACATAAGAAATCGCAAAATCGTTTCCCTTCATTTTCAATGGCTCCGCTTGACCACTTCGTTGCGCTTCCGATAAGTGCTGGGACCATGCTGAGGGGTGTTGCATGGCATGTTGATCTTGACAGTAAATGCCGAATATTTGCTTTGAAAATTCCCTGGTAGGGATTTTATGATTTATGAATAATGAAGACATTTTTATATGCCCCTTACTTTCTCATTAGTCTTGGTGGTCCGTATAAACTGAACAGCTTAGACCCGCCTAAGCTCGTTTCAAATGAGCCTAAATGGAAGAAAGGTAAGCGTGATCCCGCACCTTAAGCGGGACTTGACAACTGTCTTAAGATTTGGTATATATCTGACAAGTATTTTAATCGATTGTACTTAGCAGCGTAACTTGGTTACCTGCACAACTGCACAGAAATAGAAAACAAGTTAGAGTTTGTGACAGGTTGTGCGGTTGTCATGCATTAAACTATCATTTATTGCGAAATTTCGGACGTCTCAATGAAGTGGCCACGAAATTTAAAGATGAACAAATTATTTTCTCGCCGAGGATAAACCTGAAGCAGCAATACTATAACAATACAAGGCTGTCGCAACGGCACAACTAACTCGATAGCCTGCTGCAGAATTCGAGTCACCAAGGAAAGTTTTATGTAGTTATAAACTGCGTCTCATAACATATTTTGGTGATTTAAATTTTAAGTGTGCAAAACTACAGACAAGAAGTAAATAAAGCGTTTTAAGGATCCTATGGCAAATCGCTGTCAACTTGGGGTAGCATGAGTGCTTTTTTGGGCAATATTTGCTTTAAAAACGATACATGAATGCAAAATACCGATTGTGATAGTGTCGAAGTACTGGATATGTGCAACTAAGAATGCTGGAAAGTTATACCGGTCATAATAATACAAAATGATATGATGTGTTGTGTGAGCAAAAAATGAACGTTTAGCATTCATTCCGTAGATGCTGTCGATGAAATAACGGGCGAATGGTGAAGTGTGGTTGGAGTGGAGGAATATTCCAAAAGCAGTATAGGCACTTGGTGAGGCACATAAAAAAAAACAATAATACAAAAGGTCTGAAAAAGGAGATCCGAAAATAGACCACGGGGGACAGAGAAAATGCGGTAAAACGCCTACCATTCTCAGAAACTTGAGATGAAGATGGAGGGCCGAAAGAAGAACCGTTTTTTCTTCCAGCAGGAAGGACTTTTTCAGAAAGCCTGTCAATCAAACGGTGAAGATCGACTGAACTGTAAACCGCTGCACTCAGTCAACGTCATATTCATGAGATATAGAATATGTCACGCATGTAGGAGGAACATTTGAATATGTGAAAAGAGAGGTACTGCAATCTGCAATAGGCCGTACGCCTAACGTGTCCGCTAGAGATGGCTGGTTTGACCATTGCAGCAGAGTGCATGCCATGAATGGTTGCGCTGATTTGGAGAGGTGACTCGTTTTATGCTTATTCAATGAATTTGTAGCAAGCGTGGGGCAGTGCTTAGGGCCTTACCTTGTGAATGAATAAAAGTGTACACAACCAACGAAGACGAAATTCAAGAATAAAGGTTACCTAGTTCTCGCTTCGATCCCTCAGTCTTCCTTCTACCTGAGAACAAACGCTATATGGCATACCGAACTAGACAGGCCGTTTTAAGGTTACATTCTTGCGAGAAATGAGAGGGTCTTCACTCGTGAATTTCAAACGTTCATGATATGTGCTCGATTGACCCTTGATGTAAAAGTTTTATGAACGGAGCAGTAATAAAATGTCTCGTTTTAACTTGATAGTTAATGAGAAATTTGTTTTCGATTAGTCAAACCGGGTACCTGCATGTACCTCTAAGTATTCCTGGAATGCTAAGTCTGGTGCCACTCTCGGTAAATACGACTGCAATGAAACCGCGGGCATGGGTGGCTGTCTTGGACCTACCAGACCGAAATTTCAAAAATTCGCCGGCCGAAATTTTTTCGTCGATAATAAGTGAGAAAAAGTAGGCTACAAACAGAGTGCTGAATTTTCCTATTCAGGAAAAGTCATACTAATGAGTAGCAGCGAAAAATAGTTGGACGTCTTCCGGTACCTACAAAAAGGCTGGTTATAAGTGCACTTAAGCCTTGCATATGATAAAAATACGGTAACAAAACAGTTGCTTTAACATCCCTATTAAAACGAAGGCTCCTTTTCTTGTAAATGTCCAGTGTACTGGATTACATTTCGCTTCAGGAAAATGTCTAATGAGCTCCCTTGCTTTCGTCCCAATTAGAAAGTACCTCTCTTTCTCGTTCCATAGACGCGTATGCCGTGACCTGCGCGTTTGATTCGTCTACCTTAACTTCCATTTCATTCACGCCCTCCAGACTGAACACAATGTACATGAAATTTTTAGTTGGGTGTCCTGAAGGAGAGCTAAGATGCTGAAAGAAGTGGTTAAGTGGATATCTTAAACGTAGAGAGAGTATTTCATTGAAAAATGACATAGAAAGGGAAAACAAATAATAATTTACTGGAAGTATATTATACGCACGAAGCTTGCATCGAGAGATCTTCGATTTCGAGAGCAATTCAAAGTTTTGAGGCATTTCAAACATGGAACTTAATTTGTATGTGTAATACGGTGAGCAAGAGCCAGGGCAGTGCTCATATTTATCCACCGTCGCTCATTAGCGCTCAGCACTGAGAGCAAAGACTTTTCCTCTGCTTTAAAATTTCTCTCCTGAAGCTAGCTATCGACCCTGGTGGTTCGCGGAGACGAACTTCGTCATACACAGTTTCATCGGCTCCCGTCAATGGTTAAAAAATTCGAGGATAATTTGGCGACGTAAGTGATGAAATGCGAAAGCCTGAGTGCTACATTCTGCTACGCGACAGTTGCGCATCTAGCGTTGAATGCTGCTACGAGTAAAGAGAGCGACTGCTCTTTTACATTCTGAGAGTGTATTTTTTCAGTGAATTGTGCTTAGCAGCGACCAGATCGCGCTCCTTGTATCTTTGCAGTTGTTCTACGTAGGATTGCATTAAAATTTGCAATATAATTACTTAATTAGTAATTAGTAGTGATCATAAATTAGTCATTTATTAAATATTTGCTAATTAGGAATTGATCGTTGATTGGCATATGGCCATATAAAGCACGCATTCGTGCATACTGTGGCGGGGCCGTGGCATTGGTAGAGACCTCTATGACGTCATCCCGTCTCAACCAATCAGAGCCGCCGCAAAAGCGTGACACTTTTCCTGACGACAACAATGAGGCATTAAAGGCTTTCGCCTTAAAAAACACTTTCAAGACAGTCAGCAGCAAATTGACTTTTGCTATAACATTGGTTTGGTTCAACGATATTAACAACTTGTAGCGAATCATGCTAAACTGGATGTCTTGGAGCTACACTTCGCATAATTTCAACCCCTTTGAACTTTTTAACCTGCACTGAAATGGAGCGGTAGATGAGCTCCTTGCTCTTTACATTTATCAAAACGAGGCAAGCATGGTGGTGCTTTCGACATAAGTAACTACGGCTAGCGGTAGTAGACAAACTCACTTAAATGTAGCATCACAACTGAACTTCTGCTGCAGTGAAGGAATCAAACGAGTTTTTCGAACTACTGCTAATTTTATAATAAAATGATGACAGTTTTGCTTTTTCCTGCTAGATTCGCCAGACCAGACTCACCAGTGCTGCGATGTATAGCGCGACACTAGATGAAGCTAAAGTTGGAAAGTCGATGCGACGACAGGGTATCACTGTTGCCAGTCTAATATGTGTAGTAGGAGAATTGCCTTCCCAGATAGTGCAGCAATTTCATACTGAAGTCTCGCCACAACGAAACTGACGTAGCACGGAAATATTTATGAAGTTTTGTTGAGATACAACAAGGCCCTGAACACTGTTACATCACACTTCATAGCCACCAGACATTGTTTATCTACAATGTAGGTCAGTTGCTTCGAATTCCGCCTTTTTATTGTTTGCGTCTTCGTGTGATTTGCACACTCGGTCAGCAATTGTATCCCAACGTTGTTATTGTAACACTAATAAAACTTTGAATCCTATTAAATGCGTTCATTATATTTAATACATGTGTTGGTACTACATGATCTTAGACGCGGATTGACTGCAGCTCTGGCACGGAAAAAAGCTGGAACTTTCACTTCTGCCTTGTCCCAAAGCAGCCACCCCAACTGTCATCACTGCCAGGATATAACAGCCCATATATGGTTGCGAATGAGAGTTACTAGGAACGTTATATATATATATATATATATATATATACCAGCGAAAGGTCTTACTTAAGCAATGCAATGTGATCCGACGCAAGTTCGCAGATGTGTTCTGATGTGCGTATTTTACTGCAAAGTACATTTCTAAATTCAGCTTCACTTACCTAAAACTTTGTTGAAGTGGAAGCGCGTTAAAAATATTTCGTTTTGGCGAGAAAGTTGTTTTTTAATTATGGTGAGCTGGCGGGGAACTAGACCTGTTTTGTTGAAGCGGAAATGTTGAAATAGCACTCGATGTAGAGGGGTTTCAATGAAATAATATTATTCTTCGTGCGGGCCTCTTACAATCTCGTTGTTTGTCTTTTATGTCTTCTTTCTAAAGTGCATTAAATGATACTAATATATGACATATTTCGAGGCAGTTTTGTGTATTACGTTTTTGGCTATACTTATGCTCCACCAGTAGAGGCAGGTAAGAAGCCATTTCTCTTGTCTGAGAGACACCTCACGACTGAAAAGAAAACAAAGCATTTACTTCTCTATTTCCCGCCGTGCGTCGCAAGATATAGGGGCTCTATTTGCCTCACTGAAATATATTTGTCTAGCAAGAAGGATGGCTAGCAGATGGGAGAGAGGAAGAAAAGGAGCAGGAGAGGGCTTGATTTGCTGAAATGGGCTTATGTCGTTAGCACAGATATCTTGAAATCCATTGCTGGATCAGTCGCCGATGGGGAGTAAAGTAATATGCGCCAGAATATTGAACTGCTTTACCATTGCATTGTCTGACTGGCGTGGACTATTTTCGAGAATCTTAGCTATCGCTGTTATCATTGTACAGTTGCTGCCTTTGGTACTTTGATATTACGCCTAGTAGCACCTTCTTCCGAAGCCAAAGGTTGATTCCTGCAATGAGGGTTCTTGGCCGGCTCTGCTGTCAATATAAGGCTTAAGTGACACTCGGACAGAAAAAGAAATCCCGGAACAATTATTACTACGCGCAAATTAAAAACAAATCATTTTTTAAAAGAAATCATTGTCCGATTTTTTAAAATATTACTCTACTAACTAATTAAATACACTCCATGAAATCCATGACGTTCTATGAAAAACAAACCACTCTCATCCAGACTTGAACAATTGCAGTGGCCACTTGCTTGATCACTTTTGCTCTCTTTAGCATTGGGCTCCACTAATGTGTCCTACTAGTCAATGAAGGCTCCTTCCCTCAAACTAGTTTCTAGGTTAACTGTCGCTCGCTCCAGCTGAAGCCTGTAGTTTAGTGTCAGGGAAATAAGCTTGGCGATAACGAACGCATTACCTAAAAATTCAAACGAGAGCTTAGGTTTTTATGTTTTGCAGGATACAACCCGACATGAAAATACCTGGTCCATACTTTGAGCATGTATGTAGCTAAGGTGGCAGCGTATACTAGACGATATGTTATATACCAGCTCAGCATTCGGATTACGAAAGGGTATGCTTTATGGGTTGATTGGCCATCCCTGAAACGTATGTTACTGGAAGTATTTACATGGTGTATTGGAAGTGGAATTGGTTTATTGATTCCTCGTACAAGCGAGAGGAGGCAGGGACCAAAGGCTATGTGAAAGCCTGACAGAGGTCCCGGCCCCTACACAGGTTCTGGCATAAAAAATTGAAACATATATCAGTAACAGTTTGTCATTACACACACTGGATGGATGGATGGAATATAGGAGCGTCTCCTTTGAAACGGGGTGGTAGCAGTAGCTATCATGCTCATTATTCTCCCTATATCTTAATTATTTATTTAGGTTGGTTAACTAAACCACCATTCTATTTAATAAATTTTTGTTTCTACATTACTAACATTATGTCACCTCTGCTTTAAGGCCACCAATCTCCCGGTCGTTTTTTGGTAGTTTTCACCGCCTGTTTATTCACTCGGCCACTGGTATCTGTAAACCCCAGAGCTTCAGGAACAGTGATTGCGCCTGCATCAACTTCCGGATGGATACTATTACATTCGAGAATAATATGGTCAATTGTTTCACTGGAGTTACCACATACCGCACATGCGTCGTCTCCATTGTTAAATTTCTTTTTGTAGCTGCGTGGTCTAAGGCACCCTGATCTAGATTCAAACAGTAGGGCACTGCCTCTCCAGTTATCAAAGAAATCTTCCTTCCTGATCTGCATTTTCCACTTTCGGTATAATTCCACACTCTGTTTCTTTTCCATCGAATTTATCCAATTTTTATCTTCTGTGTTTTTCGCCTGTTTCTTAATTCTCTTCATTTCTCCGTCCTTGTGACTAGCATACTTACCAGTTAGTTTCCTAGTTCTTTTCCTCCATTGTGAGTCAACGCTTTTTAAGTACAGGTATTTAAATACTTTAGCTGCCCATCTGTTACTGTCCAAATTCCTCAAGCGTTCCTCATATAATATTTTACTCTGAGCTTCCCGTACTTCGAAAGATGTCCAGCCCATATCTCCCTGTAGCGCCTCATTTGTAGTTCTGCCGTGGGCACCTAGTGCTAATCGTCCAACGCATCTCTGATTTATTTCTAATGTCGACTGTACCTCTGATTTTAGACACAAAACCGCATTTCCGAAAGTAAGTCCAGGCACCATAATTCCTTTCCAAATACCCCTCAAAACCTCATACCTATTGTATCCCCACAATGCCTTATGCTTCATTATCACGGCATTCCTTCGCCCTTTGGCCTGAAGTGATTGCTTATGCTTTCCAATGTATGCCAATAATTCGTTCACCCATACCCCCAGATATGTATATTCTGCTCCTATAGGTATTTCATGGCCTTGTATTATAAGACCTTGATCAGTTGAGCCGTTGACAATCATCAGACCCGACTTAACTGCGCTGAAACTGAAGCCTATACTCCGTTTCATACATCAGGTGCAACGCAGCGAAAGCTACGCAAGTAGTCCGCAAGAAAAAAAAAAACAGGAGGCGTATCCCTACGCGCTCGTTCTGTAGGCGAGTGGTTCCTGCCGAAACGGGCTCTATTCCGAGCATACACGTTTACAATAACATGCTTCGCATGCTTAGACATCTTCACAGAGCGGATCTTATAGAAAAAATGCGCACCAAAGAACCATTTTCTCCAAAAGAGATGCGCAGCGTGGAGAGCACAGCCAGCGCCATCTGGTGGCAAGCTGCTAAGGTTGCGGGGCAGCAAAACGCGGCACGAACAAAAACGACATAAAAAAATATACAAATTAGCCGAATCCGACCTTTTCTCCCTAAAAAAGGGGCTTTTCATGAAGTTGATGGCAAATGTAAAATGTATTAAGCTTGCAGACGAAGCAACTATTATTTTCTCTCGTCAAGAGCAGGCACTATTTTTTATCGCGGATGCGGAGAGCGCGAACAAGAGCTGTAGCTTTGGTAGTGTTGCACTTGATGTATGAAACGGAGTATAGAGCGTCCCCTTCCTCTCCGCAATACTTAACTAGAGTTTGCAATTCTTCCAGACTCTCAGCTAGCAGCACAATATCGTCTGCATACATCAAACTGGAAAGGCGCTGCTCTACCGCCTTTTCACCTAATCTATATGACAGGTTAAAACCTAGGTTACTGTCTTGTATCCCCCGTTCCAGGTTTATCATATAAAGCATCAATAGCAGTGGTGATAGAGGACAGCCTTGCCTTACTCCTTTGCATACTTTGACATCCTCCGCACTTCTTATCCCTTCCCACGTAATTTCTACTTTGTTATCCCGGTATATTTCCTGTAGGAACTCTATTATCTCATAACCGATACCTTCTCCTTTTAATATGTTCCACAGGAGTTCCCTGCTTACGTCATCTGTATGCCCCGTTTATGTCCAGGAAGGCGAAATACAAAGGTCTATTTTCCACTCTAGATATTTCGATGCATTGGCTAAGCACGAACAGGCTATCATCTAAGCGACTACCATTTCTAAAGCTGCTCTGAAGTTCTCCAAGTATCTTGTTACTTTCTACCCATGCTTGCCCCTTTAATTTCACCGCCTGCAAGGCCAACCTGTACATAACAGATGTTATGGTAATCGGCCTGTAGGATTTTATGTGCATCCTTTCTCCTTTCCCTTTAGAAATCAAATTCATTTTACTCTGCCGCCAGCTTTCTGGAATTCGCTTATTCGTTATGACTGTTTCCAGAGCTTTTAACAACGTTTCCTTACTTTTTGGACCAAGTTCATTAGTCAGCTTGATCGGAATTCCATCTATTACTGTAGATGTGCTTTTAGGAATATTTTTTACTGCCTTTTTCCAATTTAGATTGGTCAGTTCTAAGTTGCTTTGTATTCTGCTACCTTGTGTTGCTTCCTTATTTGCGGAGATTACCCTACCCTCGCTCATAAATTACTCGGCTATAACTGATGTAATGTAGTTCACTGCGTTGTCTCCCTTTAAACAATTTCCCTCATTATCTTGAATCCGATCCTGCTTTCTTTGATTCTTCTTCCCTAGCTAGCTTTTTTGGTTCCAGAATTTTCTTGCACACTGTTAGGATAAAAACGCACGTAATACCGACACTTAAATATGGTTACAATTACTTCTACCATATACTGATTACACAAGAAAAACTTTAATCTCAAAATAATACATTTCGCACATAACATTATCATCTACTTGGAACAATTTAAAAAATAACACTGATATGAATACACATGAACAGTTCCTATAACGTATGAAAAAACAACCTACAGAGATGGCTGTACACACTAAGAAAAACAAGTGCTAAAACAAGATATGCGGATTGTATTCTGAAAGTCACGTTCCGCATTGCCTGAAAGCGCACATAAGATGAATCACATAAGAGATTGGAAAATCTGAGCAGTTATTCAGTTCCAAAATACAGATTTTGCTGCGGCAAAAAAGAATTTAAAGCACGAAATTGCACTCATGCTGATTGATTGTCTTTATCTTTAATCCACTCACCTATAAAACATTGACTCAATTCATAAATCAATAAATTCTGCTGCTGTCGCAGTCGACGATATCTGATTGGTTGATGCAGTGGTGACGTCATAGAGGTCACCTGACTAAAAAGTACAATTCGTAGACCGCCACCCATCGGAATTAAATAAAAATTAAGTTAATTTGATGAATGATTGGTACAGTTGTGATGTCATAGAGGTCACGGAACCAAATATCGAAAACTGATTGGTAGTGATAGCGATCAACTGAGGATATAGCGAGATTAATAGAAGTTATAATGGCTAAAAATGAGTATTGACTATCAATAACTTTTAGGACGCATATGTCTAATGACTAAAATTGTTTAGTAGTGAGAATTAGTGACTAGAGTGACTACTAATCACCTCGAGCGACCAGTATGTCTAACAACCTGTAATGACTACAATTGATTAAAAATACCTAAATTGCTCATTATTGAATAGCAATAGCTACAATTAACTCTTAACAACTTGTAATGACTTGTAATACTACAAATGATTTATAATGACCAATATGTCTAAGAATACAAATGAATTAAAATAACTAAAAAGCTTAGTAGTCAGTAATAAAATGACTAAACAACAACTAATGACTGCTATTAATGACCTGAAATCTGTAATATATCTACGAACGAGTAGTGACAACTGCAATTAATTATCAATCATTAAAATTCTTGGTAAATGGCAGTAATGACTCAAATGACTTCTAATGATTTCTAATGACTAATATGTCTAACGACGGCTTGTAACAACTACAATTTATTTGAAATGCCTTAATATGCTTAGTAATGAATAGTAATGACTAAAATGCCTAATAATGACTACTACAACAATTACTGCTTCTACTGGGCTTCAACCATCCTCCTTTATGAGTCCCGGTAATTTTATTCACTGAAGTATCATTGCCCTCCTAATTTTAGTATCATTGTGTTCTATGAAAGCTCGGGCTCATTGTCACGTGCGTTCGTAGGCACATACTGTTTTGCGATCGGCTGAACACCGATTCCCATATTACGGTTACAACGGTACAAAAAATTTACTGGCGCTTTAGCTTAGGTAAGCACGAATCTGTTTGCTGAACACCGATTCACACATTATGTTTACAACGGTAAACTAACTACCGGCGCATTAGCTCAGATAAGCATGAATGTGCATGCTGAATCAAAATTATGCTTCTTTAGCTGTTTTGCAGCTTTTATTATGGTAAAAAAGAGCTAATTATGGCGTTGAATTAGAAGTTTGCTTGGGCGCGTTGGTTCATGGCTAAATCTGAAAAATTAGAAATAACAGCGCGAAAAAACAAGGATGAAGGAGCACGCAACCACAGGAAAGGCACTCGACCTGTGATTGCGGGCTCCTTCGTCCAGGTTTTTATGCGCTGTTATTTCGCACATTTGCAAATTATGGCTTAAGTGTGATTTTCACAGAAGATATGAAGGCAATGCAAATGCCTTCTGATGCACAGTGCGAAATACTCGTAGCTCATCACGCGATCAAACCTGTGCCGAGAGGAGAAGGCTTTTTAGCGGGTTAGTCATGAAATTCTTTTTTTACAATTTTAAACCATGCCAGCGTACGCTCACTAATATCAAATTGGGAGCAAATAACACCTGAAAATTGTTTATTTAGCATCACTGCAAAAAAACGGGTCACAGAGAGCTTTTTGTTAACATAATTTATTACGCAAAATATCTTATTTTTCATACCTAGTTTATTCTTTCCGGCGCTGTATAGAACTTAATGCATATGACTATGAGTGTCAAAGTAAAATTTTGCTTCAAGATCCATTTGTGACGAAACTTTCTCTGGTCAGGTGTATTTATATTAAAACTCGAATTCACTCAGCCTTCATCTTTTAGTATGTGCAACACAATACTTCTTCAAACTGTTGACGCGTAATCAACCTTCGCTGGCATTACGACTATCGGATTGTATCGGCGGGTGCCTGCACCTTTTAGTGTTGTCAGGATATACCTTATTTGGCCGATTCTAAGCACACTCTTTTTCCCGATTACAATGCTGAACGTGATGGAGATTAGAAAAATATGCAGTATAACCCACTCCCCTCCCTTTTTGCGGCAGTATCATGGAGAGGCGTGCGCCAGAGAGCAAATTTTAATTCGGCAAAAAACTTAGAAAACATCTTCAGCAAACGCAATTTACTTGAGCTTAAAGCTGCAGTAGGGCTACAAGATCATTCCGACTTGATTTACGGCTGACAAACAGGTAACGCTAAATAAAGCGACGTGAGTTCGCGATGCCTACGAAACCTGCCAAGGCCGGCCGAATTACCGAATTCTGCCAATTCTGGGCCCATGTGACAGCACGCTGATAGAGTTAGCAGGGTCGCTTTCGTTGGGCTTTTGGCGTTCTGAGTTGCCAGCTGCTATGTAGTGTTATTAGGCAGCAACACAAGAAGCCGGCCACCGCGCGCGAACGCTGTGCCACGTCAGGGCTCCGATGGGTCCGGCTTGACAACTGAGTGATCAAGAGCACTGGGAGGGCTCGTCTACGCACTATTTGCCAAAAAAGGTGCTTATATAGGTTTAAATTCAAACATTTGGTAAATTTTTTGTGTGATTAGAGGGGGGGAGGGGGTTGTAATCACCAAAATACGATAATTAGTGGATGTGGATGAATACCTATGCATATACAAAAAATGGCATTATTCATTCGATCAAGTCCGCTGTTACTGACGAAACGTAGGTTGTAATTTATTGCTCAACGTCGGATCAAATTTACGCGAGCGCTCACCACAAGCGTGATACACTTATCTGCGCATACATTTGGACGCAATGATGAGCATACATGGAAAGAATTAGAAGGCATAGGCGAGAGGTTCGTTCTAGGCCCTTTTTCTGTATTTGTTTCGATACTTTCCGTAATACGCTCAAGAATATTCATCTAATAACTTTCCTTCGGCATCATTCAAGAAAACCCATAGAGGTAGATTTATTCTGAAAGGGTAATTATTTTTAATTACGCTTACAGCTTCAGTCTGACTCCATTTCGTTATTTTAAAGAGAACATTAGTAGAAGCATTCATCAAAAATTGTGAGCTGATAAATTATTGAACATTTTTTTGAGATCAACATAACCAAACGTAGTTAATCCAGTTTCAGCTATGCTATCCATTGTTTGACAGTGACAAAGGAAGGGTGTAGTTAGCATTTGTTCTTAAGTAGTTATCCAAGGATATACTGAGCTATGTGCAATACTTGAAAGCCAGTGATTACACTAATAATAATAATAATAATAATAATAATAAAAATAATAATAATAATAATAATAATAATAATAATAATAATAATAATAATAATAATAATAATAATAATAATAATAATAATAATAATAATAATAATAATAATAATAATAATAATAATAATAATAATAATAATAATAATAATAATAATAATAATAATAATAATAATAATAAT